>JANEXQ010059914.1:0-10186 GCA_026283885.1 Poicephalus gulielmi
GCTGAAAGTTAGAAACACAGCGCTGCACCAGCCACTAAGAAGGAGAAAAGTGACTGCTACTGCTGAACCCATGACATGTAGTCAAACATAAGTCTCCTCCTGATCTCCAGCAGAGATCAAGTCAATGCATTGTGCTCCAAATTTGCTCTTTGCCTGCATTGGGTTTAGACTGTGCACAAGATCCTGAAAAATGCACTGAAATCCAGCTCCACAAACTTGGTCAGATCAGGGAAAATGGACTTTGGGATTCCCCATCTCTGCACTCTTCTGTATGAGGCTAACCAATGTATCAAGCTCCTCAAAAAAGGATTGAATTGGAGGTGAAGTGAGGGATTCCTCCAGATCACTTGCCTGTTTTACTGAAGACCATTAGGAGCAGTATATAGTCAAAAAGCTTCATGGAGCTTCAGGACTAAGACAGAGCCATTTGAATAGGTATCTTGGGTACCTCTACCAAAACTAAACTGGTGTAGTAAACAGGCATCTTCCTGAGCCAGTTGAACCATACAGAGTTCCTCAGCCCCATAACACGTTGTCCTTTTCACTTTCAGTTAAGAAAGCAATCTGACACAGGCAGTGTCCCAGACTTCATCTTTCCTTGACCACGAGGTTATCACAGGTCCACAGCTCAGAAGAGAAAAAGCCAAATCTGTCCTAGCTCTGGTATCAAACTCTGAGAGCTCATTGACAGTTCCAGGACAGCCCATGAGGTTCAGGAGAAAATGAACAAGGTTGTTAAACTGCGTGACTGGTGATCTATCCTAGTAGGTGTCCTCTGATACAGACTACAGACAAACAGAAAAACTTCTATCGGCTATGCATTAGCCAGCTTAGGTGCCACAGTGTCTATGCCAATATCAGCAGATTGAACAAGGCTTATGGTTACCCAGTCTGCTTTGTTTGGGTCTTTTCTTTCCACTGTGTTTTCTACCACAGCTTTTGCATGTGCCAGCAAGCTTTTGCTGAAGCTCAGGAAATAGCCTGGACCAGAAAATATGTCTGTTAAGCACTGTGCACAAGGCCAATTTGGAGGGAAGATAAGTTTTGGCATTTTGCCCCTAAGGCAAGAGAAAAACTCCTTTCTCATTTTATTTCTTTTCACAAACGTAACCTGTGAGTCTAGCTGGCTAAGCTGGATTCTGGGCAATGTCTTAATTCACACATATTTGTACAACTGGAAGAAGCATCTGGCCCTGGCCACCTCCCAGTGGCCATCCCCATGAAAGTCACCAGTCAGCTGAGTAGCCTGTGCCATTAATCCTTAACTCAGTTTACAGTGACCAAAGACAGCAAAGACATACTACTGACACCTGTTCAACTAATCTGGTTGATTGTGGCTGAAGCAAGTTACAGCCTTACCCTGAGCAGCTCAGGCAGCAAACCTGATGGGACACCAACCTCCAGCTCTTGTGATGAGCAGCTGGAGATGGGGTGGGAGCCACAACATTTTCCAGAAACCTCTGTATAGAGAGAGCTGTCAATCAACACCTTCAATTAGATAGTAGCAAACCTTATCACAGCCTGGTGCCTCAAAAAACCACCTTCTGTGTCAGGGAGAGGTGTTGGGGGGAGGCTTAGGGAGGGGATAACATGTAAAGATTTCTTTTGATGGTCTCAGGGTTAACTGCCATTACCATCAATTATTCATGGCTCCCAGGCAGACTTAAGGCATATAAGGTATTAAAAATTTACATCTCTCTTCCTCCCCACTCCTCCTTATTATCATCACCTATTAAGTACAGCTCGTGAACGTGAACATTTGCTCTTAATTAGCTGTAATGATAATTGCAAAGAAAGTATAAATGTCTTAACTGGGGAGATACGATGTGTCTCTCATTAAACCCAGACTAATAGAAAATTCTTCAACTTCCTCTCTTTTTTTTTTTAGAATCTCTGATCCCACATTAATTTAATATTTATTACAATTGAAGATACAGGGCTAGATATTGGTCTGCTAAACACCTCTGAAGGCTGCGATGATTATGATTTATGCAGTTTTAGGAAAAGGGTAATTCTGGTATAATACGTTTTTACTCTGTAGACATTTTGTTCTTTAAAAAAATTAATTAGCTATAAAAATGTAATAAAAGTAATCTCTATATATTATTTATATAAAATACATATCTTGCATAAAGGGTTTTCATCCTCTGTGTGTGTTGTCATTTTGCACCTCTGAAGTTCAGGAGAGTAGCATCAAACTAGTCCACCTTAATTTTCATTTGTATGCAGTTTCACTTTCTGGTTGTTAGTGGTGTAAGCTACTCTGGCATAAATAGTTTACAGGCTTGAGAGTGTCCTGGAGCCTCTTCCAGTTCATAAAGCCTTGAGTCCCTTACAGTTCAGGCTAAATTTCTATAAGGCATGTTGTGTAAGGTGGTAGCAATCACAGTGGGCTTCTTCTAATTCGCATTTCTTTACAAACTGTCACTGGTATTGCATGCCTATAATAGAACTGATGAAAAATTTTCCACAATATTTCTTTTTTTCTTTTCTGTTGCAAAAAGCTGGCTGGATCAAAGCCAAAATGCCTTATGACAATTTTCTCAGATCATACCCAGAATAACCAATATACCCATGATAAAGCTATTCACCTGGGCTGTCTCATACTCAGTGGAACCCCTAGGCTACAAAGCTGGTCTTTTTCTGTGGCTCACTGAACATTTCATTATTTATACTAAGTGGAACAGCTTCAGGAGGAGAGATGGAAAATGCTTTCCATGCCAGGATGACAAATAGGCCAGTAATTCATTCTAGGTTTTGATAATTTTTTTAAAAAGCATCACTTGGGGCTTTTGCATTTAAAAAATTCAACTGTGTCCCAGTCAGGGTATCCCAGTAGTTGGAACAAAGAGAATAGAATATTATTTTCAGTGTGCACCTGTTGTGTGCTGCAGTATAAACCTGTAGGTATTACCAAGCGGTTTCCTTTTATCCAATTGTACCTAACTCACGCGTGAACAACGCGAAAGTTGAGAATTCTCAGAGGACTGGAAGTAGAATGTACCGAGCATATCTGCAGTTCACAGGTGCTGCTAAGAAAGGGCTAGCCTTAGATTGATTTGCATTTGCCCCTTGGAGACAGAGGACTTTGGGCATGGATGATCACTCCTCTCCCCTGCTGACCTCCAAAATGCACAGTCAAATTGCAGAAGCTGCCAGTCCGCTAAAACACAATTTCATTGTGAAAGGGGCTAAATCAGCAAGGTAGAAAATCAGAAAGTATCAAAACATAAAAATGGCCACGGTTGCCAGGAAAAGGAGACAGTGTATAGAACCCACAAAAATGTATTTTTAAGTTTCACATATGGCAGGTGACTATTGTCAAGAAATTCAAATGCTTTCTTACCATTCTCTTGCTTAATGCCTAGAGGAGAAAATGAAGAAGCAAAAAGGAGACTGTGTATTTCTCCAGAGAATGTAAGTGTATACCACACAATCATAGGCAATCTACAATGATATAAATACTGCCATAAATATTCTCATATGCAGCATTCTTTAATCATGATGAAAGAGAAATTGGGGCTTCCTTGGGGGATCATGTGTTCTCATTTATAATCATCTGTCTTCTCACCATAGAGCATTTGAAGTTTTAACTACTTTTGTGATTTTGTAAAGGCTTAAAGAATAAAAAAAAAAAAAAAAAGTCATAAACATGGTGAAAAGGAGGGAACCTTGGAAATACATTTGAACCTAGTGGATTAAAATGGAAATGCCAAATCCCTATATGAAACCTGTGCATCCGGCCTATCATGTCTACAAAGGACCAGTATCTCTATTTGACGTTTTTAGAGTTTTCACTGTAGTTATTCAGACACATTATGACCTCTGATTGCCCTCTAAAGGCTCATTTATTCCATCGGAGATGTGTTGATCAGTCAGACTGCAGGGCTGCCTTTCATTCTCAGGCATAACATAAAGTAAGGGAAGAAGTTAACAGACCACCAACAAAAAACTGTCTTTTGCCTAAAAAACGGTGAGTCAATTTAAGTTGAAAGTGTGTTAACTGGAAAGCAAATGTGTGCCACAGAATAAAGAATTTTGCTATAGTTCAAGAAACAAACATCTTCAGGCAACTCATGTGGGTAACAGTTAAAACCACAAGGCAGAATTCTGCCTAAAGTAAATGCTGCTTGACAGCACAAACTATAGTTACTACCTGTGATTGTATCACTTGCTAACAACAATAGCATGTAATGCAGGAGAAATCCAAGCTTATTTCAGCATCTTTTTTCATAATTATATATAACATTCTAAAACCTGTTAAGTGTGTAATGTTTTAAATGCGTTGCTGCCTGTCCTTCCACAGTATCCCAAAGGTCTTGTCAAAGCCTGAATCTAGTCCTGCAGGAACTGTCTGCCCCTGTGATGAATTTTTCTGTCTGTACTGAGGAACAGGTATGCATACACCACCACCAATGCACAAACAGAGCTGGAAAAAATTCTGATCTAAGCTTGCTATTCAAGAAGCATATGAGAGAAGTAACTTGGTAGACAATTAGGTACAAGCTTCACCTGAAGCCAGGTGGCTCAGAGGTCGGCAGAATGAAGGCACAGCATACCAGTTTCCAATACCAATGATACACATCTGTTCGCATTGCATTCAAAGCCTTTGATTCTTATTCTTGAACAACTGGTGTGCAGCTGGATCTACCAGGAAGACTGCCTTAAGTACAAGATCAGAGGGAACCCTGTGGATTTGTAGTGAAAGACTTTAACTGTTTTACTATTGGCTCATGGAATTTTTCAAGAGCCTAATTCAAAAGCCAAGTTCATATCATAACATTCAGGCATGCTGATGAATTGCAGGAAAGAGAAAATTGCAACATGCATAGGCATCATTCTTCTGGCAAACTCCCTTTGTGTAAATGAAATTACACTGGCAAAATAAACATTTTGATGGGAAAGCGTTTGTCCTTCAAACAGGTAATTTACCTATAAATGCAAAAGTCCTGTTACCAAAATAAATCCGACCTCCACTAGAGGCCTTAGCCAACATCTCTTTTCCAATGTAACCTTTGTAGTGCAAATTAGCCCTAAGAAGATTGTTAAAAACCACTCATAAAAGAATGATGGATTTAAGATTAGCAGAGATCAGGATCAGATTTGAAGGGGACTTTTATTTTTGAGGAACTTAGAGGGAAACTCAGTGATCTCAGTGTTAAAAGCAGGGACTTTGTCCTTGAAATGTCGGTACTGCTGGCTGAAATCACATTTCATCAAAACATGAAAGAATGAAAGAAAAATTATACCATTTTTGAAAGCTTCGTAGACCATGTTCAATGAAATATGCGAGGACTTGCTTAATTTTATGCAAGTAATTGATTTTCTTGAAAGCATCAGTCTTTAACTGCATGCTTAACTACTTGCTGCATCATACTTCTAAAAAATAGCATCTCCTCCTTTTGGTGAGGACTCTTAATGGATGAAAGAAGGATACCTGAAAGATATCAAGCTGGCCTCATTCCTTCTCATAGAAAGACCTTCAAGCCACATGTTTTGAAATAATTAATATTATTTTTCCCAGAAGAGCAGGAGGATGGGTTCTCCCTTCAAGCAGAAGTTGAAGTCCATCTTCGTGGCAGAGCAGAGAAACAAAACAGTCCTAAATATCTATATAAAGAGATTAGCCAGTCAAAACAGGGAGGAGGCACTAAACTAGTAAACCAAAAGAGGAGAAGTAATACAGATCCAGATTCTGAGAGGGATTTAGGCACCCAGTTCCTATTTCCTAGGAAATCCCTAAGGAAGTTTTCTAAAGCCTGCAGAAAATCTGCCACTAGTTTTTATCACCTCTGGATTTAAGGCTAAAAAACTCCAGGAAAACAAAGGGAAAATTAGCAGTTAAGGAGGAATTAGGCTCCAGAATGTATTTGGAAATCTTATCTGGGCTGCTTACCAAGCTCCCAGATAGTCCCAGGTGGCTAGCGATATCCCCACAGGGATGTGACTTCTTACCTTGCACAAGCAGGGAGTTGTGATAAAAGACCATTTTTATTTCCCTTGTAAAGAAAAGTCAATGTTCATTTGTTTGGGAGGCCTCCTTGACAGAAAGCTTTATCAGGCATGAAATTAGCCCTTCATGCTCTCTTAAGCCAACAGTCCAGGACAGAGATCTCTGCTGCACCTGATGCTTGCAGTTAGTTCTGATTAGCAGCCCCTCACGGATTTCAAATAGCAGCCTCCTTAAGTGCGGGCTGTAAAACTTCACTGGCTGCATTAAATCAACAGGGAGGTGAGAGACAGGGTTGGAGAAGAGAGGGGAGAAATAACCAGACAGTAAAGCTACAACATTATTATCTGACTTGGCAAATAGCCATCAAAATTGTTCACTGTACTGTATACACACAAACATATACCCACATACGCACATGCAGTCTGCCTGGGAAAACAAATAAAGAAAATAACCCTTAAATAATGTTAGTTATCAGTCAAATAAGAAGCAAGCAGCTGTATTTAGCAGGGAAATAAAACTATTGTAAATCCCTGGACACCTATTAAGGCAGTGACCTCTGAACTTTCAGTGCTTAGAAAATTCTTATTTATTTGACTATGGAAGGATTGCTAGAGACTCATAAAGTACAGAAAGAAAGTCCAGGTGAGACAGCAATCACTCTGTAGTATGTGACTATTAGGCACTCAAAAATGCACGGTGGTACTATCACATAGATCACATCCTTTGCACTTTGGGAACTGTGATCCCTGAGGATAATGAAGTTGAAAACAGAAAACTGATCTTGGGAATATTCTTCCATGGGAGCAGATACCTTATAAGAAGGAGAAAACTTATACGCAATGTTTGTGGTTTTCAGGGAGAGATGCAAAGGATCTGATGTGGAGTCCATGGGAGCATTGGCACTGACTGGATCAGCCACTGAAATTACACAGGAAAGCAGCAGCACAGTTTACAACAGGGAGAAAAGGAGAACAGGAGGTAGGTTTCATTTTGTCAGTTTTCAATATCTGTAATGTAGACAGCTCTAGCTGAACAAGCGTCCCTTTGCAGCCAGAGAAAAATAGGATTATCTTTAATTGCAATTCATCTGACTTATATTTGAATTAAATTATTTTTGCTCTGAAAATGTCTATTTATGTTGACTGATAGTAACAGGAGCATAGGGCAAATTCCATTCAGAGTGACAATGGGAAAGAAACACTGACACAGCACAAATACCATTCATATAAAGAGTTATTAGAAAATGTGCTATTTGTTACAGTTTTTATTGGATAATCCAACAGAATAAGACAGAACTAATTTCTTTCTAATGATATTTTATTAAATAGGCTTAAGGATCCTTCTCAACCGTATAGGAAGTACCTTTAGAGGAAATTTGCTTTGACTAATTAGATTTCTCTTCCACACCACAAAAGTCTTCTGTGTAGATTCAGATCAGAACCAGGGACTTTCCCAGAAGGAGTCTGAATGGGTTTTGACCACACATAAATTTGCATTTAAAAGCATAATTAAGTCACGTAAATGGAAGGAAACAGGATGCACTCTGGAGAGGCTGAAATTTGGAAAGACGGAGTTATTCTCAGGCTGGGTGAACACTTCCATATCTGTGGACTGCCACCAAAGCTTACAGCAAGATCAGCATCTCGAAAAAACAATGGATAGCTCATTATATTTATACATCCAGATCACGTGCTAAAGAGTACAGCTGAGGCAGGTTCTGTGAGTATGGGAGCTTGACACTTTAAATACTAGCTCAACATTCCCCTCTGCTCCTATGCCTTGATGTGTAAAATCAGGATAATAATATTGCTTTCATCTTCCTCACCATGATGTTGTCACTATTAATTAGTTACTATGTGCAGAGACCTGGATAAATGCTAAATTTTAATCAGGACTTGATGAGTTTGGGGAATGCAGCAGGGTCCAAACAGAGGGTGGAACAGCAAGTCATTCTGATCCCATCTGCCTGGCACAGGATAATGTCAATGGCATTGCCTCACCATGGCCTTCCTCCTCGAACCCCTCCAGGTGACAGCTCTAGCTCTCAGCGGAGCCACCCTGGTTGTTTGGCTGGCTGATTCACCATACCTCTGGCCTCCCTAGACAGTGTGACTTGTCTCTGGCACAGGGCTGATCCATGCTTCTTCCACTGGGAAAAGTATGTTTTGGAGCAGTATTCACCAACCATTCCTGTTACTCCCAATCTTGCTAAATTTCTTGCTGCCAAATATTTACAGGGATTAAAAGTGGGATTCAGTTTCACCCAATATTTTGAAAATGGACTGTCAACATCAGCCCCAGCTAGAGGAAATTAATATCATGCCATGAGTAGAATAGTGTCAAGTGTTTGCAGCTTTGCATTGCAACCTTATTCTCCCTCTCTTGTGACCATTGTCTTCCCCACCACCACTTTGTTTGGTTGGGTTTGGTTTTTTTTTTGCTAGCATGGATTATTTACAGTTCACTGGTGATTAGCCCCTTTTGAACTGAAGCAAATGAAGCATTTCCTATATTTTCTCCAGAAGCGCCACCTACTGTATAAACTAATGGGGTGAGCTGCCTTTTTCTGCTACTACTTTGTCCAGGACTGATATTCAGGGGCAATGATGTTGCATAGGACAAAACTCTCTCATAGTGTAATTCTTCCCAAAGCACAGAATGAAGTTTCATGGGAAGCTGAGCACCAATATTCAGAGGTGGAAATTGGAAAAATATGTAAAAGAAGCATTTCTATTGTGGGTGGAACAGAGAACTCAGGGAAGGCAGAAGCATAACCCCCTGAATTAATGATGAATCCTGGTACTCAGAGATGTGCCTTTTAAACAACCTTTGATAATTGCCCTCTTGGTAGCATGTAGTGCACAACCTGAAATAATGGAATGGAAATTAGCATCAATCAACACAGCATGAGGCTCCTTCTTATCCAGCAAACATATATCCTTGCTAAACACTGGTGGCTGTCCTCCTAAATTTAACACCAACTAGGGCCTGATCCTCATCTCTGCCTGAAGGGATGAATGTCCTGCACATCCATCCAAGTCCATAAAGAAACAAGGAAATATCTCAGCAACTTTTAGAAGACATTCTGCAGAATCAGACCCTTAATAGTCTGATAGCTTGAATGCTAACATTGCCCAGAGCACTTAACTGATAAACAAAGATGTCTCTGTACCTTTATATACAAGAAAACAGAGGCAACAATAGAGGGGAAAAAAAAGACAAAAAAACCAAAACAAAACAACAACCAACAAACTATTGCTGTGTTTCTCTGTATCTCGAGAGCCAGGAAACCTGCAGCAGAGATAAGAAGGGCTAGTAAGAAAAAAGTGAAGAGGCAGCATTGATGGAGAGAAGCGTAAGCAATTCCAGTGAAGATTCACTTCATGCCAGAAAGACAAATTGGGCGCATTTTCTATAAACATCCCAGAGAGGAATCTAGTTTCATTTTATTTCAGCTATGAAAAAAGTGAGTTCTGACATGATGCTCCTTTTCTGGTTTAAAAGGGAAGGAAAGTTTCTTGTATCCCCATCAAGCCATTTTGCTGGGCTGAGAATGCAGGAGAAAGGCTCAGCTTTACAACAACATGCACCACACTGTCCCTGCCTCTGTCCTAAGCAGTTGATAACTGTTTAGGTTTATGCAGCACTGTCCATATTCTCTTTACATCCATGAGTTTCATAGTCAGCCCTTTCTCTCCAATGTGATTGCAAATTACTTTAGTGAAAATCAACAATTGTGGTAGGTATGGACAGCAGCTTTAACTTCATCCCAGCTCATTTCTTCTCAAAGCAACCTACTACAATAAAAAAGAGGGCCATCTATGAGCAGATCCAACTCACAGAACCAAGGAAACACCTGTTGGCAAGCACCACAAAGTGAGAAACATGGAGACTGTGAGATTGCCACCAGGATGTTATGTAAAATTAGCTCCTCTGAATGGAGCTGGAATTTGAAAAAAAATAGGGCTCTGAAAGAATGAAAATATTTTCCTTGGTGGTGCAGACAGTGAGATATCATGGACAATATGGGCACACCTGAACGGGCTTTACTGTCACAGAAGAGAATTTCCTGCAACAGGCTCTGCTCTTCCTGTTTTGGAAAAAAGTGAGAAATGCCCATTGTGAGCTGTCAAAAATTTTGGCAGCTATTGTTGGTTTTGGCTGGGAGAGTTAATTTTCTCCATAGTAGCTAGTACAAGCTATGTTTTGGATTTGTACTGGAAACACTATGGA
>JANEXQ010059919.1:0-19228 GCA_026283885.1 Poicephalus gulielmi
TGAGGCGCTGGCACAGGGTGCCCAGAGAAGCTGTGGCTGCCTCATCCCTGGCAGTGTTCAAGGCCAGGCTGGACACAAGGGCTTGGAGCAACCTGGTCTGGTGTGAGGTGTCCCTGCCTGTGGCAGGGGGTTGGAACTGGATAGTCTTTGGGGTCCCTTCTAGCTCAAATCATCCCATGATTCTATGAAAGTTGTTGCCTCTTCTTCATTTTGGTCCCCATTTTTAGTACAAGGCTTTCTCTCTTTGCCATTTGATAAACTGGATGTAAGACTTCATTAGTTAGAAAGGCATTCCTTTAACTTTATTGTTTATGACCAATTGCAGACCTAGTTACAGAGCTGGTATGAGGCGACACGTTTTTAAAGACTCACATCTAGTCCTTGTAGGCAGGAGTTACGAGGGTGAAGATGTAGTTCTGCAAAGGTCAGAGTGGACAGAAATACAGTGCACAGTTGTGGGTTATGCCACAAGCCTGTATACTGACAGCTTGGAAATAGGAGCTAAATGGAACGTCAAGTTCCCAGCTTTGCAGACTGCTTACCTGCTAGCAGGTCTTGCTAATCCCAGGTTGCAATTAAAACGAAACAACTGCCTGTGTAAAATAAAGTTTCTATTTGATGACAAAAATCCAAGTTTTGATCCTATCTTGAAACAAAGGGTTTTCTCCGGCTCAATATTCCTAGAACGCACCTTCTCTTTGCTATTCTAGAAGACCTGTTTATCTTGACATGCAATGAGATGGGTTTCTTTTACTTCATTATCGGCAAACAAATGTACCTAGTCGATAATTCATGCCACAGTTTGGTCCAAAAGCGGAGTGCATTTTGAGGAAGGCTGCCTTCTTTTAAGAGTTGCATCTGATCCAGTAAAGCAAATTATGTAATAATAAAGTGTGTCATCAGCATAAACAAATAGCAGATGGTTTGTAAAACGTTTAATTTTAGATCAGTGCAAACAGACTGAGATGAACACTGCTGTGGGATATTGTCAGTCACTAGTGAAGCTCGAAAAGGGATTCCCACCGTGTGTCTGTGTCCTGGAGGATTCCACCTTCTTGCTTGTTTTTCTCTTGGTTTAAGTCCTGCTCTATTTATCTGCATTTGCTCCATGCTATTGCACTGGTCTGGCTGCGCTTCAAAGCGTGACAATGCAAGCCAGCAAGGTTCTGCTGCTGAAAGCTGGAAGGTGTTCCTGGGGAAGGTTTGGGATCCTGCCGAGGCACTGCAGAGACAGGGCAGATGCTCTCTGTTTTTCGGGGAGGGAACTTCTCTCTCATGTAGTTTTCCCACTGTGATGCTATTCCCTGTACCATACTCAGCTTCCTCCGGGACTGGGTGTAAGTTGTGAAGCTGGAGCTTTTTGCTCTGAAGATGCAAATGCATTCATTGCAAGACTCAGCTGTGATCAGTTCGAGATCAAGTTCAAAGTGTTTGTGCTATTAAATTGCAAGGCTAGGTTGGTTGTTTTGGGGTTTTTTTTCCCTACACAGTTAAAATCTGGAGGGTATTGTTCTGTATTTAAGAAGCCTGCTAGCGCTTCCATAACCAAGGTTTCTGGTTGTCTGTTCACTGGCATTTTATCTTGTCTTTAGGGACATTAAATTCATCTATTTATTCTTATAAATAAAATTAGTGCATCTCTTTTAGCATTCTATCAAAAGGGGTAGTTTTAAGTATTGTATTTGGAAGGCACCTGCATTTTAGTGGTTTTGCCTGTTTTTTGGTATGTGCCACTTAGGTCTGATTTCTTAGTGCAAATAGTTTTGGACCTTTTAAATCCTGCAGGAAATACAGGTGTAGGGTTTATGAAGAATCTTGACTTTCAGATGGACCTGTTATACTCCAGATGGAGTCTTGACTAAATCTTAACAGGACAGGCTATTATTCCCAATATTCATAATAAGTGTTCATGTCACAAGCTTCCAAAGGTTTGTTTAAAATACCTTGTGTTACTTATGCTTCTAAACTGTCAAGCGCCTGTAGATTTTCAGCAGATGATACACAAGCACTAGGGCTGAATTATGAGCAATGACAACCTACTCTTTATTATAAACCGACCTTAAAATGCAGGTGGTTGGATCATAGAAACAGAAACACCGTCTCCTTCAAAGCATAGAGCTGGCTTCTCTTGGTAGAGGGGAAATGCAGCCAGGATGGTTTAGCTGGGAGAAGTTTGTTATTTCTTGTGGTTGCTAACCTTTTTTTATCAGTTTATGGCTCTATCAGCCTATCTGACATCAGCAGAGATGCCAAATTTGAGTTCTTAGGAGTCCTGTAAATCACACTAAGTGCCCATTTTAGCTGCCTGTTTGGGTGGAAGTTACTTGTGTAAATACTGAAATGGGGTGAGGTGAATTTAAGCACTCTTTAAGTGTTTTGTGCATTGAAAAGTATAGTTCATTTATATGGATGAATCTGTGACTGAAGACTTTTAATTTCATTGTTTTCTTCTAAAGCTATCAGAAAAGAGCCACTTTAGATGAGAAGAGTTGTCCATTCTCTCTGCGAGGCTTCTGAGACTCTCACATAACTTTTTGGTCAATACTAAATACAGAGGTTTTTTAAGCATGCATTTTCACTTTTGAAGCGTATTTACTAAAGTAGACATTAAAAGCTTTTCATTTAATATGGAGCCTAGTTATATTCCTTATATTAAATGCAGTAAAATCAAACCTTATCTACATACGGGAACAATATGCACGTACACCAATGGCGTGTGGATATGCTTTATCTTAACTGCGTAGATGCACAGGACTTCCAGCTCTGGATATGAATTAGTGTTGTGTAGCAGCAACCCAAAACATGTTTACAAAAAGTGCATGCTCCCGATTTCTCCTTCTGGGAATGAATTTAAGTAAGAAAAACACCTGCCTTGTTGTCTGACAGCTGATGACAGCTTCAAAATCACCGAGTGACTAAGACGACAAGCTATCCCTACACATCCACACAGGAGGCTTTTACAGTTGTCTTCAGTATACAAGAAACGTGTCTTAAGTGGTGTTTAAAAAGGACTCGCTGCTTGTCAGTTCTGTGACATGATCTAGATGAAGGAAGGGGTAATGTCCCCACGTCAAATGAAGATGAAAAGATTGCAGTACGTGTTAACCTGTCTGTGTAGCATGAAGCTTGTCTGGAGAGATGCCGACAAATCCAACAGCGTATTTTGTTCACCACGCTGCCAGATGAAGGTTAGGGAGGTTTACATCGAAATTCATGCATTGTTAGTCAGAAACTGATGGGTGAGATTTAAGAAGAAATTTTTTTATGAAGAAATACAGCTTTTTTTTTCCTTCGATCAAGGAAATTGCTGTAGTTTTATTGCTGTCATGTTTAACTACTGTGACTTTACAAGCATGCAGTGTTGAATGGGGTAATTACTAAAAGGACTGTGAAGACATCGTTTCAGTGTGGAACTTACCTTCCATGTAGTCAAAAGTTATTGGAAATTTACCACTTTATTTCAGTAAAATGCAATGATATTCTCTAGTAGTCTTAAACAGCACCTTCAGACAGAGACCGCACGGATCTGTACTTCAGCGCTCGTAAAGGAGGTGGAAATGGTACCCCTTTGTGTGCTGTGTGCCTCTTTGAAACATTTCATCAGGAAGATCACAGCAAAATATGCTTCCTCAAGCATCCTTTTCTCCAGGCCAAGTTGACAGTAAACTCCCCAACTCCAAGTTCTTGTATAGAGCTAAGTCTGAACTACAGATTCTCCTCTGGCACATTCACATTCACAATGCTAGACACTGAAAGTTTAGAGTCCGTTGAAACAGTAGAATGAAGTTTTAGCCACAAATCCAGATGTGCTCTTTTTGCTTAGGGGTTCAGGTGAAGGGCAGGCTGATTTTCAGGGAAAAGGGAATAAGCATCCTGAGTTTATCATGGGAAAAACTGTCGCAGAAATGCTGTCCTCTGTGTGATTTTCCTCATGCTTCCATGGAAAGACTTTGGCAAAAGCAGCAAAACCAGCTCCTCGCTACTTCTTATTGCGCACGTGAATATTGAGCATATGCTCTGAGTGGGTTTGAAATCACTTAGGTTTGACTTTTTATTTATGTTTGTTATTATGCATTAATCCGTAGCACTGAAAACATGTCATGAAGGAAACAGTGCGGTAGGGAACTAGTGGGAAAAATGCTTGGAAATAGCATATTTGAAACGTTGTTTGATCGCCATGGTGACTAACGTTTATTTGCATTTTAAGGCATTCTTCTGTTTACCCGTATTTTCCTCATCATTTCATGTTGCCAAATATTTGGTTTGTGTTACTTTGCATTCTAAGAAATTGCGATATTTTTTGAGCATTACATGACTTTATATTTGGTATTTTTCAGGTTCGATTATCATAAATATTTCTTTTTTCCTCTAGAAAGGTTCTAAAGGCAATCTCTGTTGGAGACTTAAAGCCTAATGAAACAGTTGAAGCAAATCTGGAAGCACAGCTACTCTCCAAATTAGACCATCCAGCCATTGTCAAATTTTATGCAAGCTTTGTGGAGCGAGATGGTTTCTGCATTATCACTGAATACTGTGAGGTGAGACTTGTAGCTTACTTTGGAGCAATTTGACAGGGGGTGTGCTTTAAAACTGAGTCTTAAAAGAAGTCTAGCCCAGTCTTTTTAATGTTTTAATTTGATTTTACTTTCCATTTGTTCCTTGTGGTATTGCTTGCTCCTTGTTAGGTGCATCTCAAGTAAGCAATGTTATCTGCTCATGGGAGGCACATTGCTCATGGGCAAACAAACCCCAGAAGAGGAATTTTTAAACACAATTTCATTTTATTCACTGTAATCAGCATCATAAGAAAGACTTAAGCACAGACACCAGATCTGTGGGTGAGCTCAGAAAGGTTGTGCCATGTATGTGCCTACTATTGATAGGTGAGAGAGGATGAGAGGAGTGTGGGAACACGGTATGAAATCTGATATAAATGAAGGGAAAACTCACTTGTGATTTGGAAGGGATTACAAGAAGCTTAAGCCTGATCATGTGGATGGCGAGTTTGGTAGCAGTATTGTCTTTATGAAGTGAAGAGTAGTGCAAGTCAAAGACCGGGACGTAGCCGATCTAACAAATATTAAGCAGGATGTACTACAGTATAGTTACCTTTTTTGACTCCAGCATTTGGTTTAAAAGCATATTGCTAAAATCTGTCTTAAGGCTTTAAAATAAGAATTTAAACATATTTAAGCCAGCTTTTTAGGGGTTTATAGACAACAGGTGCCTACACTGTATTAAATATAGATCTACCTACAGCGATCTTCATACAAACCTGTGAAGCAGACTCCTCAGTTGTGCTCTGATAGACATTTCAAACGCTTTGGAAGCAAATGACCTTGGACTGCTGGGTTACCTGCCCGCAAATCAGACTTGTATCAACTAACCACATTTCTCCAAGCATTTGGCTTTGGTGTGAATAATTAAAGAAGTCCGGTTCTTGCCAGTCATTGATTCCTTAGAAGCTCTCTTTGATAACAATTAAATGCCTATTTATTGCTGTTATGCGATCTGAATATTTGTTCGCATATTATTTTAACAGCCATGCAGAAGCTCTTTGCATCATTCCCTGCGTGTCTGACAGCTGGGGCTTGGGAGTATTGCCAACTCTCTGTGGAAATCCAGAGCTCAAAACTGAAGCATTGTTCAAACTGCCCAGATGTTGCAATACACTAGGATTAATTATCTTTATACCAGTGGCAGAAATTGGGCCAACATGAGATCAGTTAAACCTATAGAAATAAAGGAGCCTCTTTCGACAGCGTTATAGAGCTGGACCAGCTGCTTTTGTCCACTGCTTTTCAGTCTCTTTCTGTCTCTCTTTGTTTTTAGTTTTTTCCTATCTGGGGTAAAGCTATATATGAATAAAAAAGAGCATGATAGCAGTCAGCAGGGTAATCATAAGCTGCTGTAGCACCTCAGTATTTCTTTTACAAGTCAACTACCCTGCATGCAAATGTTTTGGTGCAGAATAACCTTTGGAACTGGGAGTCATAAACTCAAACACATGAGAGTGTATTAGAGCAAGGCAAAGGAAAGAGGAGGAAATGGATGTGTTCGTTGTGCAGCTGAATCTTTTCAGTTTTGAGTCTACTAGGTCATGCCAGAATGAAAGTTGGTCCACGCGGATGGGCTTCTGACCTTACCCAAAAGGACATAATAAGTAGTATCATTGCATTTAAGCAATTACAGTGTATTTAATCAAATGTTCAGACAAGAAAAGAACAAAACAAGTTTCATATAGTGCTTTTCTATTTTAGTTAGAGTATTTTCAGAAGGCATGCTTTCGTATTGACTTATCTATAACCTACCTTTGTACGTGGTGGGATTTGGATCTTTTTACCTTAAAGATGCCTGATTAAATCACACATAAATCGAAAATGAGAAAAATGCCCTGATCCTTGTTTGGAAGTCTAGCTCATTCAGTTCCTCATGCATAGAATAATTATCAGATTTGCAGTAATTGGTACTCTTGGGCAGACTCAAAACATAGAATAAACATGAAGTTGGCATGGAAACAGGACTATCCCCTGAGCCTTCTTCTGTTTGCTCCAAAGTACTGTGACTTATTCATTAGCCACAGCGCTTTGTTAGTTCTTGCATGAATAGCATAGAGTGAGGCTCCTGTGCAGCTGCCCCATGCAATACCTGTCCTGCGAACAAAAGCAAACATTGGTCCCTGTTGCTCAGCTCAGTGTCTTTTATCAGGACTGAAATCATTCAGAATTGCAGAAAAGAAATATGTGTTCTGTTTTGATCTTGTTGAGCTTCTTTTCCTGAATCAAAAGCCTACAGGCAATATAAATGCTGGCAAACAAGGCAAATTTCAAACAAAAATTGCCTTCATGAGCCTTGCAGTGTAAATTTTACCTCAATAAAGTACAGTTTTTACGAAGTAGTTACTTAAAAAGTTGCATAATTTGATTACATGATAAGCCAGAATGTTGTACTTTCCCCCCAGCAATTACTTCTGTCTCTTTACTGTGCTTGCAGCTGTGATGTGAGCATACATGCGCTAAAGAAATCTCAGCAAAAGGAGTAACTGAAGCAATCAGTGCCTGTTCACGTTAGCAGCTCTAGATGCTAAGCTGTTTTAAATAGGTTACTGGCGTGTTTGATATTCTTGATATTTAAATGGACCTGCAGCTTGGAAACTCCTTATGTACTTAATTTGTTAAAATACATTCCTTATGAACTTCATTATACTGACTGTCCCAAATGCAAAACTGGGTTAACAAACTTCAGAGTTCCATGGCAGCAGTGTTTCATCTTTTATGATGTATTTTTGTTTTCCTTTTTTAGACAAAAAATCAAGGTGAGATTAATGGTAGGACATTAAGACCAATCTTTTCTGCTTGAAGCTAAAAGCCGCACAGTTACTTGAGGGCATGTGCAGTACTTTATTCAACTGCTTTTGTTCTCCTTAGGCTTTATAAAGGAAATATCCCCAACTTAAGAGAGTGTTCACAAGCCTTAATCTGTAGGTCCTATACTTCTTTTCTTAGCATCTTTCATGGCAATGTCTGATGGAGAATGGGGACACACTGGGATGGTAATTGTCGGCTGCTGCACTTTGTCCTCACCTGGATAGTCCCTTGGGGCCAGTAGCCAGCTGACATGTGTCTGAGCAGCCCCTATAGCTATAGCCCCTCTAGGCTATTGCTGCAGTTGGCTCTGGATTGTCTGTGGCAGCCAACTGGAATAGGTGAGTCATTACGTCCGAGGTGCGTGAGTAGGCTCAGGCATGGCCCATCTGGCTGCCATGCAGCAGCATCCAGCATCAGTTTGTCTTTTCTCCCTTTGCTTTGCTGCAAGCAACCAGGGGGAAGCTGCTGAACATTTGGAGTTGCAAAGGGGAAGCAGCTGTGGAGAGCTACAAATTCCCAGAAGAGGTTCCTGTGGGCTGTGACAGGGAGGCATATGGGGAGCTGAAGCCATATTCCCTTCCCCAGTGAGCAAGATGATTCAGGCATTGCAGTTAAAAACAATTGCAGGACATTGTCAGGAAATGCATTTTTCATAGATGACAAAAAATTGTCTTTTTGTTTTGACACTCCACACTTGAATGTTGTAACTTAGAGACCACAGAGATTATTGCAAACTTAGGTCAAAGTACAGGGCAGAAATGTGTGGATCTGCAAAGACAGAACCAGCTTATTTTGTAGCAGCAGTATGAAGCACTGTGGTGTTAGAATCACCTAGTGGTTTGGGTTGGAAAGGACCTTAGGATCATCCAGTTCCAACCCCCTGCCATTGGCAGGGACACCTCACACTCGACCATGTCTCCTAAGGCTCTGCCCAGCCTGGCCTTGAACACTGCCAGGGTTGCGGCGGCCACAGCTTCTCTGGGCACCCTGTGCCAGCGCCTCAGCACCCTCACAGGGAAGAGCTTCTGCCTTAGATCTAACCTAAACTTCCCCTGTTTCAGTTTGAACCCATCACCCCTTGTCCTATCGCTACAGTCCCTGATGAAGAGTCCCTCTCCGGCATCCAGCATCCATTTCTATTAGGAACAGAAAACCAAGAAATGCTGAAGAGATCATAAAATGTTGAGAATCAGCAGTGCAGAGGTAGGGAGGGTTGATGAGGGGAAGTGGTGGTACAGGTAACACTGTATAGGCTAAATTATTTTCTTGTATATGGCACATGAAACATCTCATTTTATGCAGGACGTGTAATGTAGAAGTAATGATTTATGGAGAATAAGCGGTCCTGATGTAAGGTAGTTATTCACTAGAGTACAATGAGACTCACAGTCTCTTTTCCCTGAGGTTAGTTACCTCAACACAGTGCTTGCCACTAATGAGCATTCTTGTGAACAAAATCCATTTATTTTATAAACTGGGTTGACAATCATCTGTCTTTTCTTAGCAAAATGAGCAGCTTCGATATCATTCTCCTCAAACCCTTCTTTCATCGTACTGGTTTTCAGCTGATTTTTCCAAATGTCTTAGAATTTGCAAGTAGTCTTTTCCTGTATATATTTCCTGGTTTGTTTTCACTGTTTCCTGTGTGCCATATTGCTCCATTATTGCTGCAAGGTCAAGTGTCGTTTTCATAAAGTATTGACAATAATACACGCTACAGAATCTTGAAGCTTGAATTTTCTGTGGTTTCTAGTAAAAGTGAGTTTGAAAGAGGGGCAAAGTGTTGTCATTAAGGACATTGTGTTTTATTGTTAAGAGAACAGCACGGTTTCTTTTATGCTGATGTGGATATTTCAGCATAGTAAGCAAGAGGGTCTCTTGACTGTGCAGTGTCTGTTCCTTTGTGTTAACTATAAAGGGAGTTTGAGGTGACCAGCTCAGATGCCCGTGTCTAAAGTTGGGTGACATGAAGTGAGAACAGTTGAAATACTTTGTTATGGTGTAACACTAAGATAAAACTGATCTACTTTTCCTCTGCAGCCGGATTGTTTGATCTCATTTTGATTCTCAGTTGTGAATACTTTTGGTGCTGGGGGAGTTCAGAATCCATGTGCAAGCATGAGTTTTATAGGCTACGTGGTAGGGACCCTGAAGGTCTAAGAAAGCGGAGTCCTGTACTTTGCTGAAGAAGATGAGACTTGAAAACCTTGCTTTAAATGTACAAATATGTTGTGATATTTTTCAGGGTGGAGATCTAGACTTCAAAATTCAAGAGTACAGAGAATCTGGGAAGATGTTTACTCAAAGGCAAATATTAGACTGGTTTATACAGTTGTTACTCGGAGCCAACTATATGCATGAAAGGTACAGTCATTTGATATAAGAGTGTTTAGCTTGGAAGGGGAGGGAGTAGACTTATCAACTTTCAAACAGAAAAGAAACTGTATGGATTGTCTTGTATTGGTATAAAGTCCTGTTCATCAAGCTGCTCTAGTATATATATACTGTATATATATACTACATATGCATATGAAGTATATATATATGTATATAATATGTAGCCATACACCTAAAGTATAACTAATTCTCTATCCTGCAAGAACACTGTGTATTATATCTTTTCTCTGCGCAGTGTTAGACGTCTTTCAGTATTAGACACACTTTTTCTAAGAGCCAAGTGAAAAATTCAGCACAACAGAAATCATTCAATATTGTTAGAAAGAAATGGATTAAAAGGTTAAAATGAAGTCATTTTTCAAGGAGGGGGCAACAAGGATCTCTTGCAGGTACTTAATGTGGAGGATCCAATATATGTGCTTGAGGTACTCCCAGTAAAATCAGTGGAGTTACATACATATGTTCTTTGAAAACAGACAGCCCTTTTAGCGGCATATCAAAGATCAACCTGGATAATTACTGCAGGTCATCCAAACAGTGGTGTGTGGAGGTCACACTTGGTTTGAGCAGGGCAGATACAGGTGGATACCTACCTGGTCATCTCTGTGAGCGTAGTTCTTGCTTGCAACCTGATTAGAGAGGCTGACTTCAGTGATTTAAACATTTCCTTCATAGTCAGTATATGCATTAACCCTCTTGTCCCCTTCCTGTGTAAAGTACTGTCTCCTTTGAGGTAGGTGAGACTATTTAGCATGGTATGGAGGAGACCGAGTGCTGTGCTGAGCCAGGAGCAGGCGGCCACCTGCATTGAGAGCTGGAGGAATGGCTGAGTAAATGGGAATGCCAGGCTCCTTTCCTACCAGCTTTTCAGAAGTTAACCCAGCTTTCAGCATCTCCTTTCCCCTGTCTCCTCCCTGTTGCTTTTCCCTGTTGGCAGCTCTGAAATGTCACGTTAATAAATAAGACAGAGAATCCTTTCTGAAGAGCACTGTAGCCCAAAAGTCCAAGCTGAGCCCTGTAGCCCAAAAGCTGAACTATTTGGACTATTATTCCCATTAAACTTTTAGAAGGAAGAATGTCAGTGCTGTAATGACTGTCTAGGCAGAGGCTAAGGATGGTTGTTGGTAATCACTCACACGCTTTGGTGAGATGAACTAATCTGCCTAAAATAATCACTTAAATTATTAACACAGCCGGGGGGAAGGTGTTTATGCTTGAAGAGTAGATTACACCCACAGTCTGGAGATGAGAGTTTCAGATTGTTTTCAGGCTGAGTGCAAACTAGAATCCATAGTCTTCTATCCTGCATGAGTATTGAAGAAACAAGATTTTGTTGAAAACACCAGCTTGGTTGTTGATAATAACAACGTTGCATTTGGATTAGATAGGTCCCTTCCAGTCGAAGTGTTCTATTCTATTGTACAAGTTACTCTTTTTGTCTTTCGTTGTCTGCGTTTCCTCATGCCTCTTTTATCTCTTGCTTTCCCATACGTCCCTTTTGTCTGCTCTTCTCTTTATTTTTCCTCATCTTCTACTTGCTTTCAAACCTTAAAAAAAAAATCTTACAAATGAACTTTCTTTGGTAAATGTGTATTCAATCACTGCATTCCCTGTAAAGTCATTAAATTCTCCACTATGAGCAGAAAATTGGTCTTCCAAACAGCATTTAGTTTTCATTCCGTGAATCATAGCTATTTGTTAGCACCTTACCAGTTACATACAGATGACTTGAGAGTTTTATTTTATTTACATCTCCTGTATTGCATTTATTGTCTTATGCGTTATTTGACTGTATGCTTATTAGAAAATTTAATCCTTATCTTATTAGTTTAGAGCCAAATAATAGCTTAAATGGAAAAGATTAGGCTTAAAAGAAATTAGTTTGAGTTACTGAAATATAACAACAGCCCTCCGTGTCTAGAGAAGTCAGCTTGATTTCTTTAGTGATATGGAAAAGAGCTGTAGTATGTGTTTGAACTATGTTCTAATGCAAAGAAAACTTCTCCCTAGAATTAGAAGCTTGCAGTGTTCATTACCTGTATGTTTGACTTCTTGTGCTGTTCTTTAGATAAACCCAGCTGCTGTGGATGGAAGTTTTAATTCCAGAGCAGCAAAAATTATTAGTTCTGGGTTCAGACATAGAGTATTCACTTTGTGTCCTTCTTGCACGGCTTCAGCTGAATTTTACTCTTTGAAAACTCTTGTGCTATTTTAAAACCAGAGATTTTTGCTGCTTCAGATTGTTTTTCTTTGCATGTGATGATAAAGATTATATGGATTAGACATTCCAGACTTTTACTTACTTCCTAAAGGGGGCATGAATATCTTCTGGTCATTAAGTTTAGATTAGATATAAGGAAGAAGTTCTTTACTGCGAGCATGATGAAGCACTGGAATGGGTTGCCTAAGGAAGTTGTAAACGCTCCATCCCTGGCGGTGTTCAAGGCCAGGTTGGACAGCACCTTGGGTGGCATGGTTTAGTGTGAGGTGTCCCTGCCCATGGCAGGGGGTGTGGAACTGGATGAGCTTAAGGTCCTTTCCAGCCCTAAGTATTCTATGATTATGCTCTATACTTAAACTTCAATTATGTAGCATTAAATAGGCTCAATCCTCATCCGCCATTGACATAACCAGAAAGAGAAGGAGAGGCAACATAGTTTGGTGGTCTCATCTATATGGAGGCAGCATATAACCTTCGTTTAGTCTCTCTGGCATATTTGTAACCCATCACATATCAGCACACAGAATTGATCCCACAGCAATCAGGCAACGAGGCCATTGATCTATTTAACCTCAGTTTAAATAAAGCTGACCATCCATCACTTTGCTAATCTTTATGAGCAATTGTACTAACACAGAGAGCTTATAAATTTACCATTTATGCAAACAATTCTGTTGCTTTCAATATAGAGGCTAGCAGGCTTTGCCCAAGTACTTTATCTGGATTTCACATTGTCTTCCCCAGCACAGGATTCAGACTTATTCAGAACTTACTTCTCTAAATAATTCTTCAGCTAGAGGAAAGAGAAATTAAGTGTTGAATATTTCACAGCAGTAAAGTTATCAGCTTCACTTGCTGGTATGTTGGAGAGGAATCTTTATTCAAGGAGGTTGCCCACTGCTCAGTGCTACTATTCTATGACTATGAGACAGCAAGTAGAAACCCTATAGAACATAGGTCTGGGTATATTTATAGCACAAATTTAAAACTATCCTTAACTGTTAATTTCTACCCAAAATAACCACTCAATAACCACTTCACTGGCTGTCGAGTAATATTAAATTTTTCTGAAGCCCAGTGTATTCTTGTTACCTTTATAGGCCTGTCTTTTGCTGCAAGAAGGAGTTGTGCTCTTTCTTAAACTGGATTTACAGGCTCAATATTTATTTCTTACTAGAATTAAGGTAGATGTTTAAGTTAAGGTTTCAACTTGTAATTTGTTTATCTTTTACCATACTGCATCCAGCTTTGGAGTCCTCAATATGGGAAAGACAGGGATGTGTTGGGGAAGGTCTACAGAAGGGTTACAAAAATGATCAGAGGGCTGGAGCAGCTCTGTTGTGAGGAAAGGCTGAGAGAATTGGGGCTGTTCAACCTGGAGAAGAGAGGACTCCAGGGAGACCTTGTTGCAGCCTGTCAGTTCTGAAAAAGGGCCTATGAGAAAGACGGGGAGAGGCATTTTAGCAGGCCATGTTGTGACAGGACAAGGGGTGATGGTTTTAAACTAAAAGAGAGATTCAGGCTG
Source organism: Poicephalus gulielmi (assembly GCA_026283885.1). NCBI lineage: Eukaryota > Metazoa > Chordata > Aves > Psittaciformes > Psittacidae > Poicephalus > Poicephalus gulielmi. The sequence goes on from JANEXQ010059919.1 coordinate 13,511, forward strand.
GCTGCGAGGAAGAAATTCTGTACAGTGAGGGTGGTAGAACACTGGCACAGGTTGCATGGAGAGGCGGTGGATGAACCATCCCTGGAGACATTCCAGGCCAGGCTGGATGTGGTTCTGGGCAACCTGATCTGGTTGAAGATGTTCCTGCTCATTGCAGGGGATTGGACTGGATGAGCTTTGAAGGTCCCTTCCAACCCAAACTATGCTATGATTCTGTATGCTGGCAGAATAAAGTGGCTTGCATCAAGAGACATCATAATGGGAAGTTCCAAAGAATCACCTCAAGTATTTCGTAGTCATGTTAATATATGAAAGCATAATAATTGGTTGTGCAAACAATGTGTATAACATTTTATTCAGTATGATGCAAGCTTATATTAGCATTACATTCTAATTCAAACTAATGTGAACCAAACATCATATCTTTATCTTATCAAATAATGTCCTACTGAAGGCTTTCTGGATAGTGGATAGTTTTTATACTTCAAGATACCTGCTATTCAGATTACAGATATCCTGAAAACTTTTAGGTTTCAAGAGTCCTTGGTTGTATTTCTACAAAGTGGTAATAATAATAATAATAAAGGTTAAAACCCAGCCGTGCTTAACAAAAGCATGCAAGAAAAATCTAACTTGGTGAAGTCAAGGTCTTTCAAGGTTCTCTGTGATGAATGGTAAGGAAAGACTTAATGGATCTAAATTAACAGCCAGATTTATATAAAACTATGTGCGTAATATAGGCTTAAGAAATAATAATGAATATAACCATACTTTAATTTCCTTACTGTTGTAATGCATGATGAGCATACATGTGTTTCTCAAGCAAGTTGCCAAATAGAGAACAAATTCTCTCTAAACATCACTGGAGGCACACTGAATAAAACTTTCCTTTTACCCCATGTGCAAACCTTTCTCTACAAGCATTACTTTCAGGCAATAAGAATAATAAAAGCTAGAAAGATTGCCATAAGAAGCATAAAGAACTCTTTTCTTTGACCCATAAAAATAGAAGTGCTTGCTTTCCATGCTCAGTCTATGTGCATACTGCAATGTCTTCCATATCAGTTGTCATTTTTCACATTTTTTTTCTTGTTTGTGAACTGAGTATATTGAATTTAATTTTTTTAATAGAATTTGAGATAATAATTGAGAATTCCTCAAGAACAACTTAAATCTATTATTATATTTGTTTTTCCTGCCCCCGTCTCAAAAATCTTAGAGCATCAGTTGCTTTCTTTCCCTGTTAAAAATGGGTGAACGACTACTGTGTTTGTATAAGTAAATGCAGTTTCTGTAGCCAGTATGTACTAAGTGCTGTTCTAAACTCCTCCTGAGCAGAGCTGATAACAAACACTGTGTGCTACCAACACAGAAGTGGATGAGTCCTCGTTTAATTGAGGTTGTAGGGAAACCTTTTGGAAGAGTTACTGACAAGAATTTATTGAAGGCATGTTTTATATACTCTAGAGGTACTTTATTTTCCTAAGGGGTTGGAGAATTACTGTCACACATTAAGATTTCAAGGAATGGGGAAGATGCTGTTTGTCCCCACATGGCGTGTAGCTTATGATGTTGCTTCAGTCTTTGATGGAAAAATAAGTCTGTAAAAGCTGCCTCTTCTGTTTCTTTTCCTTTGATCTGTATTCATTAAGTTTTTCTCTTCCACACCATTACTGTAAAAACTTGACCTACTGCCTTCCTCTATATACATATTTGTCTTGCAAGTAATACATTTTCTCTGAAGGAGAGTTCCTTGAGTAAGAGAATCTCTTATTGCTGTTTTTCTCACACTTTATTCTATCAGGAGACGTCTTATTCTCCTGGCAGAAAATAAGATGTAATGCTTTTAAGAAGAGTCAGGAAGACTTGCCTTTCTGCCTTACTCTGCAGCTCATGTTAAGTTGGTATCTGTATTCTTGGAATCCCTGTGTGCATTCTTATCCTGGCTGCTTAGGTTTTCATCCTGCATGTGAGTGTCAGCAAATGCCTCTGTGTTGATATACCATCATCAGTGCATTGGCTCTTACAAGGTTAGATTGCAGCAGTGGTGGGCTGGCCTTCCTAACAAGGAACCAAGTTAAATACTTGAGATACTTGATACGTGACTGCGAATGCTTGAAGTTGGATGAGACTGAATTTCCTTTTATATTCCAGGCGGATACTTCACAGAGATTTGAAAGCCAAGAATATATTTTTGAAGAATAATCTTCTTAAAATTGGTGAGATTTCAATATTTTTTAAAGATACATTTTAAAATAAAGTCATAGCTGATACAGGATTTTGATTCATGGTTAAACATGTGTTTGACAGGCAGACACAGGAACATAGGCCCAAGGAGGTAGTGAAATCTCCACCCTTGAGGATGCTCCAAGCTTGGCGGGACCTGGAGCCAAGCATGCTCATATAACTTTGAAGGAGGCCGTGCTTGGAGGCAGGGTTTGAATCAGATAACCTTGTGGAGCCTTTTCAAATCTATATTATTTTATAGTTCTATGATTTTGGGGTGTTTTCATTTTGAAGAATTACAGAAAAATGTGTTACCATTTTTTAAAATACTGTCAGGTTTGAGGTTTATTTTATGTAGTTGTAACATGTCTAATGATGAACACAAAGAGCTTATATGAGTAAGCATGGATTTACATGAATGGATTATTGTTTCTGCTGTTACTTTTAGGGGACTTTGGAGTTTCTTGTCTTTTGATGGGTTCATGTGATCTGGCAACTACATTTACTGGGACACCATACTACATGAGCCCAGAAGCACTGAAGCACCAGGGATATAACACAAAATCTGACATTTGGTGAGTACTCAGCATGCTGGTTTGGTTGTATTGGGCATTTCTTTTCTATGTGGGCATTTGATATTATTTAGGAACTAAAATTATTCCATGACGTTTATGTCCTATGTCGTGATTTGAAGGTTTGCTGTTTGTGTTAAGAAGCATGTAGTTTGATATGGTTCTTGGTTGTCTAGGACTTCAAAGGGTCGTAAGATTCAGGTCCAGCCTCTGCCATGATACAGGATGATTGTAGACCGAGTTTGGAAGGGGGAAATCTTTTTCTTCCTCATATTGAGACAGATAAATGGGAAGAAGCAATTTCTGTGAGATTTTTAAGTGGATGGGGAAAGAGTGATTCCTGGCTGAGAGGGAAGCAGGAGGGCCTCCTTAGGAACTGAACTGAAAAACATTGGCAAATGTATAAAGGAAGAAGGTACTTGAAAGGCGAGCTGAAAATGAGAATAACTGGAGTGTTAGGACAGAAGCAAAAAGGTTCAAAGGTAGAAAGAAAAGTGCCAGTTTTCACTTAGAAGGCACAAATTATTGGGATCAAGACTTCTGAAGTGATGATTAGATAATCCAGTTGCAAAGCTAAGATCTGTTGAAAGACTTCAGGAAACCTTTAGGTGTGCAGGTGTTCTTGCAAGCTAAGGTGAAGAATGATTTGGTTTTTGATTGGGGAAAATATCTGGCTTGTTTTTATGTGTGTCCTGAAAGATCTTGTGTTTTAAGATTGTAGCTAAAGCTCTGGTGTTCTTTAATTCTGTCATAGCATTTTTATAGAAAGTGAAACAAAGATGGGCACAAAATTACAAAATGAAATATATAAACCTTTAGAATCAGTTTTAAGTAATGCTGCGTGTGATGGCTTTGTAATAGTCGCAATGGAAAATTACTGAGGTGCATGATTCACAGAGAAAAAATAGAGCACAGCTAGAGAGCATACTGAGAATTGTTGTACAAGATAAACTGTTATAGTTGATGTAGTTTTAGGCCATTTGACCTTAGTACAGAATGTGTGTAAGACAAACAGGCTGGAAGAGCAGGATGTAAGGATGAGGAGTATCTGGGAATGGCAGGTGTCCAGGATGGGCTGCAGTTACACCAACTGGTAAGTGGAAGGACAGGATGGTAGTTATGTCTGTGGTATTAACGAACCGATTAAGTTGGTATAAACATCTACCGCGCACGCCCCAAAGGCTGCCAGCAGTGATGAAGATCGTTGGGAGAGGCCACCACCACATTTCTGTACTCATGCAGGACGCTTTCTAGAACATGATGTAATCCATCTGTAGCCTCATGAATATGTATGTGTGCCCAGTGGCTATATAAGGATGGCTTTTGTAGCAATACGGGGACACACGTTAGGAGGAGCTATCCCCCATGTCTCTCGGCGCTGTAGTAAAGAATACCTGCTTGTCAACTTGGAAAACTTTGTTGGAAGGTTTGTACCTGGAGTCTTCTCCCAATCAAAAGTGGGCTTTGTTTCTTCTCCAGAGAGGTGGCTTTTCCTGTAGATATGCAGGAAAAGGTTCCTTTTGTATGAAAAAGGTGTGAGGAAGTTAAATTCAGAAGCATATTCCTCATGGGCTCTGGAGTCAGAGCGGAGGCGTTCTGATATGTTCAGACTGACAGATGTAAGTCACAAAGGTAGATGCATTTACATTATTTGGCTTTTGGAGTTCAATTTAAAACACTTGGATCTTACAGCTTTTGAAGAGCTATAACGCAGTTTGGAAAGATCCGTTAGCACCAAAAGCCTCAGGGTGTTTTCTTCTGAGGAGAAGCTGGAAATCTGTCAGGTGCTATTGTGGAGAGCCCATCCAGACACGCTGTTTTATGGTGTACTTAGGCATGAATAGCTTCAGTGTGAAATGGTCATAGATCCATTTTGCAGAAGTGTTGTTTAGGGCCTGAGTCAAACCTGTTCAGGCGCACAGGAAGCCGTCAGACCAAACATGCTGGATGGATAGTTTAATGGCCCTTTTAGAGTTTCATAACGCTGGCAGTTACACAAACTAAGGTTATAAAAGTAATTAAATTACAGGTTTGGGTCATGTGCAGATTGCTTATGAGAATCAGGAAGCAATTTTCTCTTCCTTCTTACAAGATGCTTAGGCCAGAACTGTAGAAGCACAACTGAGAAACGCAGTCTCGAGGCAAAAGCTTGATGGTAACCGCCTTGGGCAATTGTAGCCTTGCTCTGGGCCCCCAGGGCACCATTTTTCAGCTTAGGAGGTGCTTACTTAATTTCAGAGATTTGTATGCTGCAGCAAAATCTTTATTCTTTTTCTTTCATTTTTCCTTTTCCCCTTTATTTTTGTTCCATGGAGCAGATGGGGTTTTCCCAGGGTAGCCTATTTCCAGCCCTGGCTGCAGCAGAATGCCCTGGGTGTTCTTTATTTCTTTCTCCAAAGCCTCAGGTATAGTCAGAGTTCTAAACTGGATGAATAAATAGGCTTCCCTGATGTGACAAATCCTGTGCTCCTAATGGCTCATTGGACAATTTCTAGCTGCCAGAATCAAGCAGCCTACAAAACAGATTGATTCTACAAAAAGCAGTTAGAGTACAGTCTGTCAGACTGGGATTTTCCTTCCTTTTTGCTTCCCTCAGGCTTGTTTCCATTTTTGTTTGATGCTTTCAGATTCCATGTGAGCCAGGGGTTTTTCTTGTTGTTCTTTTTTGCTTGTAAGCATTTTCTCACGTAGTAATTATCTTAGAGTTTGAGCATATATTGTAAATACAGATAGAATTGTAGAATCACAGAATGGTTTGGGTTGGAAAGGACCTTAAGTGCGTCCAGTTCCAGCCCCCTGCCATGGGCAGGGACACCTCACACTAGACCATGTCATCCAAGGCTCTGTCCAACCTGGCCTTGAACACTGCCAGGGATGGGGCAGCCACAGCTTCTCTGAGCACCCTGTGCCAGCGCCTCAG
>JANEXQ010059922.1:0-28326 GCA_026283885.1 Poicephalus gulielmi
GACACAGGGGCTTGGAGCAAGCTGCTCCAGTGGAAGGTGTCCCTGCCCGTGACAGGGGTTGGAGCTGGAGGAGCTTTCACTCCCCTTTGGGAACAGAATATCCTTCCATAGAGGGATAGCTTCCTTTGCCATTCAAACACACTTTGCCTTTCCCCCCAGCCCCACACTATCTGCATGGCCACCTTCTTTTTGCAGCATCACAGCTACAGCAGCCAGCATAGGGGCAGCTGGGATCCCGCAGTCCGGCCTTGTCACCATGGTCATCGTGCTCACTTCTGTTGGGCTGCCCACAGACGACATCACTCTCATCATTGCAGTGGACTGGGCTCTGTAAGTGACTCCCAGTGCGGTGCTGGGGGTGGGTGGGAAGTGCCAGCTCGTGCTGCTGCATCTGAAGCTAACTGACACATGGGTTGGTGCTCTGAGCTTCACAAAGGTTTGTGCTTCCACCCTGGGCAGAGACGGAACAGCATCAAGCCTCCTGGGCTGCTTTTCTCTCTCTTTCACGTAAAAAGGAAGTTTAATTTCTCAGGTGAAAGTTCTACTCTCAGAACACGAGGTGGGTTCCACTTTTGAGCAGCACTGGGTGCCCAGCACCATCACCAAACGCATCCTTATGGCTCTCTCTTATCTAGGGATCTCTCTCTTATCTAGGGATCGATTTCGGACGATGACCAATGTCCTTGGTGATGCTCTGGCTGCTGGCATCATAGCACACGTCTGTGAGAAAGACTTTACTCCAAAGGCTCCTGTGGTACGTGTTGCTTGCCTGGGCTCGCAGGGGAGCACAGGGTGACCCCCCAGACACAACCCCTGTTCTGCCCTAAGAAATTCAATGGTGTTCTTTTCCTTTCTGCAGCGAGATCCAGGAAGCAGCACAGCCAAGCTCCCTTCTGGGGGGGCCTCACACCCGCAGCTCAAAGACAATGTGATTGAAGTGATGGAAGAAAGCTTGTTTGGTCAGACAGGAGTTCATTATAACATCTGCCAGGTGTAGATCACAGCATTCCTGCGCCTGGGAACGCGATCCTGGTGCTAACCACGGACATGGTGAATGTCCTGTGTGGATGCTCTGCAAGACAAAGGCCTTACTTGGCACAAGTGGGAAAAACCTTCTCTAGTCTTTGAAGACCACAGGACTCTGCAGCAGCAACCACAGAGCAAGCCCTGCCCCTGAGGCCACCTCTTGCTTTGCTTTAGTAGAGATTTCTTTTCTAATCATTGCTTTTTTATTTGATTTCATTCCTGGGTTCTCAGCTATAAACTGAAATGAAGCAAATCTTTGTCTGGAGCTCAAAATCTTGCATTTTCAGCTGGTTGAAACATTCCACCCTCGGCATGGACAGTGGGATTCATTTAATGGCAGGAATGGAAGGACCAGCTGTGTCTGTGTTTCTACTGGCTGTCTTCTTACACTGACCAGGCCCAATTGCAACCATGTTGATTTTCCCAGCTATGGATCTGTCCCTAAGTCCAAATTCCAATTACAGCCTTAAAATCACAGCCTTAAAACAGTGTCCAAGGCCAGGTTGGATGGGGCTTGGAGCAAGCTGCTCCAGTGGAAGGTGTCCCTGCCCGTGGCAGGGGTTGGGACTGGAAGAGCTTTAAGGTCCCTTCCAACCCAAACCAGGCTGGGATCCTACGATACAATCCCTGGTGTAAGCCCTAGTGAACCAAGTGACTGAAGAAGGCAAAGCCACCCAAGTGTCTCCTACCTCAACCCTTAACTGTGCCTGGTCAGAAAAGAAGTACTTAAGACACTCGGGCAAGGCTTCAACAGGTTTTATCTAAGGCAGCTCAAGCAGCCAGGATGTCTATCCTGGAAGCCAGGGGTAGGGCCCAGGGTGCACCTCAGGCACGCGCGTTGTGTGCCTTGGCATTGTGCCGTCAGTCCTGCCATTGCACTACCTTCACAGTCCTCCTTGGAGCTGGGTTTTCTTCCTTCCTCCATGCCTGCAGTGAGAAAGGATTAGAACATTAAGGCCCATGAAATATGGTAAAAACAAGAAGGGGAAAAAGAGGAGTAAGGGCGACTTAAACCAAACGGAAAGTCATTTCTGACTCCCAAAGGGACAGCGTTTTGTCTCACGGGACACTGAATGGGGAGGTGCTCCCTGAAAAGCATGACATGGTGCATTCCAGGACCACTGCTGATAATAACTGAGATCCAATATAGAGATGTGGCCATTTCCTGGAGTTACTTAAAGAGAAACTTCAGAAAAGTTTGGATGCTGACGTTTTAGCCAGCTGAGGGTCATTTCCTTAAGCTCATCACACCACTACATTATTGTTAACTACCCTTTCCTCTAAGCTGCGTTCCCAAGGATATACATCTTTGTACGAATTACTTCTGCAATGTGTGGGCATGTAACATAGCAGAGATGTACACACAAAACTGATACACACTAAAACATACAGTTAAGAGACAAATATGTGTATTCTAAACAAACTATGAATACAGTACACAGTTTAATACATGTGTAAACACACAAGTACTACGTGTGTGTGTATGCACATATAAACATGTATGTACACGCTAGCTCTTGGAAGAAGCAAAGCAGAAGGGAGAAGAAAGCTGGAGAGGGGCTTTGGACAAGGGCCTGCAGGGACAGGCCAAGGGCAATGGCTTGAACCTGCCAGAGGGGAGACTGAGATGAGCTCCTAGACAGAAGCTCTTCCCTGGGAGGGTGCTGAGGTGCTGGCACAGGGTGCCCAGAGAAGCTGTGGCTGCCCCATCCCTGGCAGTGTGCAAGGCCAGTTTGGACGCAGGGGCTTGGAGCAAGCTGCTCCAGTGGAAGGTGTCCCTGCCTGTGGCAGGGGTTGGAGCTGGAGGGGCTTTAAGGTCCCTTCAACCCAACCCATTCCATGATTCTATAAATAATCAGGACAGAAAGGTGCAGTAGGGTATAGGGTCACAAGTGCTTCAGTCCAAGCTGTGCAAGCCTGGCTCAACTGAGCCCAAACCCACTCATACCAGGACTCTGGAGCTCACTTACCGTGGCTGGTCCCAGTCTCCATCATAGCCCTGAAATCCCACAAGCAGGAGCGTGTGCTCCATCCCCACCCCCCGTGGCTCAGAACTCAACACTGACCCAACACTGCTAAAACCAAACTGTTTCTGTTCTGCTCTCTTTTACCATCTTCCTTTGGAGCACGCCCAGGCTGGACTTGGGGGCAGAATCTGTTCCAATGCCTTTAAACAGAACTGCAGGTAAGTCTGGTGAAGAGCTCCACTGCCACCTCCAGTAGGAAGCCCCAGACTAACTTTTATCAAACTCAGCGGAGTTCCTTGTAAGCCTCAGCTTAAGCTGCAAACGTGCTATTTAATAGGTGCTCCAGCTCTGCAGAGAGAAGTCAATCCAGATGAAAGAGTTCAACACTTAAAGCGCTATGCTTAGAAGTCAAACAAGTAAAATCTCTCTTTAAACTGTGACAGATTTTGTCGCAAGGAAACCAGCTGCCAATGGGATGTCAGTCAAAGCTCTGCTCTGAGAGACCGGCTTCAGGTTCCCATTTGGCTAAATCCACTGCTTCTATCCATAAATACTTGAAAAATTAGGTCTGTCACAATGCAGAGTGACACAGGGACCTGTATTCACCTTCATTCACCTGCATGGGAATACACACACACGTAAGAAGTTACCCCAAACACCCCTCTTTTCCTCCCAGCCTCCTGCTGTCAGCAAGTGCTGGAAGCAGAAGATAGTTTAAGGAAAAGAAAGGTGGATTCAAAACTCAAGCAGCAAAAAGGAAGGAGATAACCAGGAACAGGCAGGGCCCCCTTAACACCCCACTGCTGCACGCTGGGGAGGCAGGAGGGGAAGTGATGGAATGAGGAAGGGATGGTGGGATGTGGCCAGGCTGGATGTGCTTTCCTTAAATAGCTTCTCCCGCTCTGCTTTAGACAAACCCCTCGGCTAAACACACCATAACAAGAGCCAGAAGGACACTCCTTACACTAACGTTTTCCCATGTTTCTTTTTTCTTATAAAGACAGAAGATACAGAGAAAAACAAAGACAGGATTTTCCTCCCACCTTGTTTCCCAACATTCCAGTCAGATGGAATACTCCCATTTCATCTCCCCTCCCCGCCCCCCCCCCCCCCCCCGAGTGAAGTTTAACAGCAGGATACTCCAACAGTGCCCCCAGCACAGCAAGTGGGGGAAGAACCTAAAGCCAAAGAGTCCATTGGGAATTCTGCAATCACAGAACCTCCCCCTCAAGGTTAATGGGGCTACACGAAGTTTTTGTGTTGCTTCTGATAAAATCAGCCATTCCTGAGAGGGACCCATCCTTGAAGCTTTCTGGTCATTAATACAAGTTTTCCCTCATTAAAAAACCTGGAAAATACAATGGTGCTGAGAATGAACCTGTGTGGAGTGAACACATGGGAAAAACATCTGGTTGGGAGTAAACACAGGAGTTGCCTGGCTCCATCCAAAGGACAATCCAGGAAAGGTCTAAAGTTCTGCACTGGTGATGGAGCATTCCTGATTCCAATGATGCTGCAGATCCAATGATCTGTTGTTATACTGATAGTAACAGAAAACGCTCCCTTCTGTTCCTTGCCAGTTTAGCACAAGGAGTAATTCCAGCTTGGTGAACAGGGCTGGACTGAGCAATTCCCACAGCAAGAAAAAATAACTGGAAATGTAGTTTTGCACTGCATGGAGATGCCTCATCTGCCCCATGTCATCACACGTGAGACACTCTTGGTCTTATTTGCCAGCCCTTTTTACAGGTTATTCATTAAGAGAAAACCCAGAGCCAATGCTTCAGATGTTTGGAGACAGCCCAGCTCCGAGAGCCTGACCTCACACTGACAGATCGCTGCCCTCAAGAGCTCCCTTCAAGTTTCAACACACATTTCTGAGTAATCACGGAGCTGGGCTTTGGTTTAATCAGGATGGGCACCAGGAGATAGAGAGAACACTCGGTTTTCCTGAAAAATAGAAAGGAAATCATGTGCTGCTTTTTAATTCCACCTTTCTGATCAGGCTGTAAGTAACCAAATCTTAAGTGGAGCAAGCTTGAACCTATGCATGAACACAGCTTGGAAAAGAATGTCACATTCCACATTGCACAATAACAATCCAATTCCTGCAGGAAAGAGAAAACAGAATATGAACAATTCAGTAAAAGCCTAATTCTATTTCCAAGCACAACACCTTCCACCATGGATCATTTCAAAACATCATGCTCCTAACATGTACCCAGCAAAACCAGAACTGAGCATGTGGCAGAAGTACAGAATTCCCTTGCCCTATTGCCTGATCATTCCAGATTAATTCTAGCATAACCCCCCTGGTGTTGCATCCTTTACTTCTGAAAAGACCGTCTAGAAAACAACGCTCCTCATTCCATCCACAGGCTTCTAAAAGCTGCAGCTTCATCCAACAAACCTTTGAACCGTTTCAGTATGAAAATTCCTGGTTTTCTTTCCAAATTGCAGAATATTTCCAACCCAAGGATGAACTTGGTCCATTTTTGCAGGTGTTTCTAAAAGAAAAGTTAATTTACAGAAAAGTCGTCTCAAAATAACACAATGGGATTCAAGTTCATTTGAGACATTTGGAAAGCAGTGTCATACTTTATTTAAAAGAAACCCATGTAAAAACAAAGCTTAAATGAAAATGGTACCTGAAAAATAAATTATTTGATATAAAACAAATCAATAACTTAAAACCACACTAAATATACAAAATGTCGAACCATATACTGTACAGTATGGAAAACAATCGATAAAACCTTCTGTCCCACAAACAGATTAATTCATGAACAAAAGAATACATAAGGGAAATTAAGTCAATGAAACCACTAGATAGAAGTACAGGATTATTCAAAATTACTGGTCAAATAAAGACTTTATCCCAACTTAGGTTTCAAATTTCTCAAGTCCTTTTCTTCTCAATGACCAAGTGAAAAAGTTCAGCTGTGCCACGGAAAAGTTGCGCAAAACTGTTGGAAAATAAGGAACAACCAGCATGAGAATGGAGACTAAAAGGTGAGCCCAGAAGCAAGTCCCAAGGTTTCAGGTGGCAGTTCTGCTGTCCCTCATTCTCCATCATTGCCAACAAAAAGAATTTAAGTGCTGAAAATTCCACTCAACAGAAAAATAGTTTTAGCTCAGCCTTGGTGGATGGTTTATGGGGCGTGATAGACAGGAATAACCACAGCCAGGGGCAGGAAAACAGGACAGGATTCCAAGGCAAATCCCTCCACTGGGCGCTGTGCTTGGCTTTAGAGCATCTAAAGGCTTTGGCTGGTTTTAAACCACGCAGAAGGAGAGAGCAACACTTGAGGGGTGGTTTAGTTGTACTACACAAGCCTACTAGGAAAAAGCCATCACAAAACCAGGGCTGCATTGAATCCATCTAAGAGTGGACACTTGGGCTGCATCGTGAAGGAGTCACACAAGGTGCAGGACAAACAAGAGGGACTCATGACCCTCTTCATGAACCCCAGTTTATAGAAAAGCAGTAAGGTAAAACATCAGAAAGGAACATTTGCCTTTGGACCTTTGTAACTCTCAGTTCTATTGTGACGAGCATCCAAAACTGAGAAGTACCGAGGAACTTGCCTATAGCACAGACTCATCTGCTTTGCAATACAGAGATTAAAGTACCCAGGGGGACAAACACCATTCTTGGGAAGAAAACAAAACCAAAAACCAAACCAAACTCCAAGTGCAGCCCCACTACGGGAGCTCTAATTGAGCTGGGCTCTCTTATGGTGAATGTGAACTTGGTCCCTTTGCTCTAAAGCTATTCTTAGGAGCTCTAAGTAGAACTGTTAATAATAAGGTGCTTCACTGGCAGAATTCCAAAGGGCAAATCTCCTCATTACAGAAGTCCAAATGGTAACCATATGAGAGAGGTAGCGTTAGGTCAAGTTACTGTGTTTGACTGTTGTGACTGACCCATGAGCTCACTGCACATTACAAACCCTCTAACATGTTGCAGGCAAGTAGAGGCAATGACTACCAGGACTATTCATTTCCAAAGCTTGGCATTCCAAATCAGGGATCAGGTACACAGTTATTTTGGTTTTAACTGCTCAACATTCTTTCTAGAAAGGTACCTAGGCCAAGGGGGTTTTTAAGATTTGTAATTGTTTTGTATAAGGAACATTACAACACCTAAGGTCCCTATAAAAATAAAAATAGGTGTCCCTCTCCAGAGTGACACCCTTTGGTCGTCAGGACAAAAGTAAGTGACCATAAACTGACCAACTAATATTCACTGCAATGAGAAATGCAGCCTGAGTGACTTGTGCATTTCAATTTTCAGTGTCTTCATGCTATCATGCTACAGACGGACAAAAACCTCATAACCAACCAAAGGGAAGGAACAAGATGTGTGGACACAGAGCATCATGGGGACACTGACTTCTCCTTCCACCCTAAAAGGTGGCTCCTCACATCCTTCTCAGTCCCCGATCTAGAGCAGAAAGCAGAGGGATTGGCACCAGCTTGGCGCAGGAGGCAACATTAACTGCACTGGCTCCATCCCCTCCCACCAGACAGGAGATGATAGCACAGCGCCAAGTAAACCAAACTTCAGAATGATGTAACTTGAACATTAAAATCATTTCAACACTTCAGTATGAAGACATCATCTAAAACAGTCACAAGAGAGCTAAACATACTCAGCTGCTTGGATTCTGCTCATGTTTAGAGTGGTTCTGATGCTGCCATCTCCTCATCTGAAGGAACTGGACTTGCCTCTGCCAGCTTAGGATACACAGCAACACCAGAGCTTCCTTTTCCATATTTACTGTGAAGCTTCCCTATCTGCAGATGGTTATCAGGAGGTTTAAACTGTGAGTAGGCTTGTGGCTAGCTTTTTGCACCAGGGTGAACTCCATCCGTAGTGGGAATCTGAGAAGCAAATGTAAGTTACTGAGCAGGAACAAAAACTTCATAAATCATCAGACTGGAAAAGACCAAGCCTGAATAAAGGCTGCGAGCAATTTTGGGTTTGACAAAACTCAAGTTATTTTATATACTAAGAAAATCTGATTCATTTTTTTATTTGGTTTTATTCTGTACAACACAACTCAAGTCCAGAATGTCTCTGAGAACTTTGGACGTGGTCTTCAAGCACAGCTAGGACAGTTCTGCATTCAACCGGGCATTGTCTCATTTTAAAGTGAAGCTCCACAGTCCAGCAAAGAAAAAAGACTGCTCATGTGCACTTCTGGAAGCCCTATAACAAATGTGTTTGGCAGCCACACCATGACCCAGTAAGAGCCTTCTTGGAGTGCCAGATCCAACAAAAGAAAGAGATGAGAACCAAGTAAGGGCAGCAGCACTTCCCTTTCAAATTAAATACCAAGATAACCCAAGTGATTTTACATCCAAAAGTGACAAAGCAACAATTAAAATCACACCATTCAAAAGCTGATGAGGTTTCCTGCAAACCTGCAAAATGGTTGAACATTCAAGGCCCTGAAGGCTGACCAAGCCCCAGCACAGGACCCTGCCTTGCACAGTGAAGCCTTTTTACTGCCACCAAAAGTGCCTGACTGCAGATGGGCCTCCTAAAGGAGATGGCTCCTAGTCAGCAAGTGAAAAGCAGGGATTCCCCACTGGGAATGGCTGCAGAAGCCAATGGCAGGTTCTGCTGGAGTGCCAAGTATTGGCATGCACACAAGTTCTCCTTGTGAAAGCAAGACCCAAAGCAAACAGGTCCATTGGAACATCCAGCCCAGGTCTTTCTGTTTGTATTCCCACCTGGCAGAGCCTCAGCTCTGAGGGTAGCTACCCTGACCATAAGATTGACGAAGAAGTCTTCTCTCCCCTTTCTTTCCAAACACAAGACAGGTGAACTTCTTGTCTCACTACATTTGTCCATCTGATCGAATACATGTAAAAACAAAACAGTGCCACCCAAACTGCAGAGTCATGAAATCCAGACTTATGCCTTCAGAAAAGCTGGCACAAAACCCCTCACCCCGTCCCCTGAAGCATCATCATTCTCTTCAGCATCTACATGAGACTCTGCAACAGCCACATGGCCATAACTACGTGTTTTCATCAGGAATTAGAGCTGGTCTTTCAGCAGCAGGTACCTGGGGGTGTCTTGTGAGGCTTCCAGCCTCTTCTGGAGGACCCAAAAACATTTCTATCAGAGTTGCTCCCAGTAGCACATCTCCAGCCTGGATCAGGTCTTTAAAACCTGATCATCATGTCCTAAGCCAGCAACAAAGACCCTACCTCACTGAGCTACTGCATCTCATGAGAAATGTGTCTTCTGGGTTGAGACAGGCCTTTGGGTTCACAAAGATCCTGTAAGCAGTGACTGAGCATCACCTGAAAGAAACATCCATATTTCATCAAATTAAAGGATGAGAAAGCAGAACGTATCAACAGTTCTTCTAAACTCTGAGGATCAAGAGGCCAAACCCTCTCCTGAAGCAGGTATGTTCAAGGAAGAGCTTCAAAAGGCTGGGTTTAGTTTCCATTTCCAGAAGTTTCCTTTGGTCTTTACTAGTAGGATACATGGCTCTTGTTTAGGACCAAAAGCAGCAAGAATAGACAATTTTTCCTTGACTTCAGCTATTTATGCCAAATATTGAGAGTTATGATGCAGACCATACACTTTAGTATCAGCCCTTGCTATTTTAGCAGGGGTTTGTTTCCCTCTTTTCCTGACTCAAGCAGCAACATTTTGCTAATGGAAATTACGCAGTAACTGCTGTCAGAGCAACTATCGAAGGAAGCCGGGATCAGATGTTTCCTACAAGAAATGTTTTCGTACCACTACTGAAACAGCATCCTGTGATTCCTTCTTACTTAGCAAAGAGAAATGGAAGAACAGAGAAGCAGGCAGATGATGAGGATGCCAAAAAGTCTCCATAAACTGTTTTAGAGCTCAGAGCAGTTCCAGCACACCTGCAGTGATCACTGATGGTCCTATCAAGGGTGTCCTTCACTGGAAGTCTGAACCCCCATCTAAATGTTGTGATAAACCAGCAACTCTCAATTAGTGTGGAATTAACCTTATATGAAATAAGGCAAAAGAAAATGACAGGAAGCTGGGAATACTGTCCTGTGGAACAGGACAGTCTGAGGTTAACAGATGTGGGACACAGTGAGAGGACTCTATACTTCTCACTTTTAACTTAAGAGAAACCCCCTGAGTGCTTCTGAATCTCTCCTTTGCCACATAAAAGTATTTATTGATGTAATAAAAGACTGATTACAAGTTGGTGGAAGCATCTGGAATAGACTGCTGGAAAGTACACTTTGAGGGGTGGGAGTTGGTTGCTCTGTCACAGCCACTGCTGTACAAACCATTGTGCTTCTCAAGAGATGGTTGTGAATAGGACTGGAGACAGTGCTGAAGGTGATCAAAGGAGACGGGCTGTCTTTGGGCTGTGCAAGACTGCAGGTCTCATTGCAGAAAGAGAAGAAACAACTGTGAATGCAAGGCAAGCTCAGCCAGGGATGGAGTGATGCAAGCAGGAGGCACGGAAGGGTCTCTGTCATCTGAAAGTCAGCTTAGGGACTGGTAGAGGTTCATGCAACAAAAGGAGACACTGCATTAAAACTGCCCTGACCCCGTCTCTTGTTTGCTCTATCTTTTGCCAGCGGACCGTGAACACTGGACCTGACAGTTGTGCAGGTAAGTCTCTAGTCATGCCCAGTATCCTTACACAGCCTTTACTCCATGGAGCAATCCTTGTCAGATTTCCTACCAAAGAACAACCTGCAGGTTATGTCAGCCTGTGGCACACAGGTTCTATGTGACATATTTCTTGTAGTGCTCTTGGTTCACAACCCTCTTTCTTTTACTTCTCTGTCAAAGGAATAACTGATAAACCCTTCAAGAGGAACTAGAGTTCTTTAAAGCAACACTCGTTGAAAGCTGGACACTGTGTGCAATACTCAGCAAAAAAATAACAGAAAATAAAAAACAAAACAAAATTTGAGCAAAACAAAATCAAATTTAATGTTCTTAAATGCAAAAGTAAAAACAAACAAAAAACACAAAAAAGCAAAAGAAAATTAACAGAAACAGAACAACTCAAAGTTTCAAGGCAGTCTGCAGAAAACTTGGGGTATTAATCTTTAAATCTACAAATCAAAGGGGGTTTTTCTTTTGTTAATATCTAACTTGCAAGTAGGTAAGTACTTTTCTGCTGAGTGTTCAATAAGTAAAGCTAGCTGTCAAAACAAAAAACTATTAAAATAGAAAAATCTAGCACTCATTAGAAGGGATGCGAGAAATACAATGCTCAAATGTTTATAACTGTTACTGTTTTTAACTTTACAAAACAGAACTACCAAAGAAATTCAAACTATAATGATCATTGAAAATGAGTAAGTATCTTGCTGCATTATAATGTACCAGTAAGTAGTGCACCATGCATTAAGTATTTGGACAGAAGAGATTGAGGTTGATCAAGTAGCAACGTAAGATTCACACTCTCTTTTTGGAGTTTCATTTTGACTCTGAAATCTTCCCAGAGTTTCTTGGAAACTCTTTGGTCCATTCCTATTAGAAAGTGGATTTTACAAGTAAAATGTTTCTAAAACCTTTGAATTGGACAGTTGGCCACTGCTCAGTGTGCAACTTACCTCCTCAATGGTGTTAAAAGTTATGCTGGCATGCTACTACTTACAAGACCTTGACTTAAAAAGCCTAATCCTCAACGACATAACGTGGTAAATGAATATTAATTGAGCAAACAAATGACTGTCAACTAAAACATTAGTATTTCTCAACTTTTCTTCCATACTACCGAGTCGGGGTAGAGAAGAAGGTCACAGGGAAGGGGTGGGAGAAACAGCAACATAAAAACCCCAAGAAAATTAATTCAGTCAGCCTGGTATTTTGCAGAAAATTCCAGTTTTTGCAGACAAAATTCAATGGAACAAATGTTAGTCTCATAAGTGAAAGCATGCGTCAATTTTACCACCATCCAGAGGGTCTTGTTAATGCAATCAACTTCAGATTTCAGGGGGTTTTTGAAGCAGGTTTGTAAATGAAATAACTTAAAAGGAACTTAAAATTGGTCTGACATTGTGGGATTTCAAACATTTGAACATGTCAGTTGCATCCCAGAATATAAAACCTTTTTCACTTCTCATTTAGACTAAGACAAACACTTGTGAAAGTTGGCGCAAAATGAGTTTTACACTAACAAAAAAACAAAAAAAAAACAAAACAAAAAAACAAAAAAAGAAGGTTTCAACTTCTGTCACTCACTTAATCTATTCCATACAAAAAGCACGAGCAAGTTATTTGTGGGACTTGTTGGTTTTGAAGGAAACCTGTAAGATTTTGTCCCCCAGGCGGTAGCCATTAAGACTTGCTATGGCCATTGCAGCTTCTTCATAGTTTGTCATGGTCACAAAACCAAAACCTTTGCACTTGTTGGTGTTGAAATCTCGAATAACTTTCACATTGGTAACCGCACCAAAGGGGCCAAACATCTGCCAGAGGATTCCCTCATCAGCATCTTGACCAAGGTTGTAGATGAAGATACACCAGCCAGAAGATGCGTTTCCTGGAACATTTACACCAGAAAGCCCACTCATGTGATCTACACCCATAGGAGAGAACCTAGCAAATAAAAAGCACAATATTTCATGTAAAAGTTCAATTCAATTCAGCAAATTCACTCGAATGGGAAGCAACTGAGCATCAATATTCTCTACATGGACATCAAAACCGCCAGAAAGAAACGCTTCCCCCATTCAAATTGACAATCAAAATTGACAGCTGCCAGGAAAAAAAAAATATGAATCAATGTTAAGTATTCCAACTAGCTTGTTAATAGGGAACTATCCTTAGGAATAGGGAGGCAACAGAAAAGTTGCAAGGCAAGATTAGGTGCTCGCTTTCACAGAGTACCTGAAACTCAGCCAGGCTGAGAAGAGCACTCCATGGCATCGGTGCAGAATTGCTTGAGTGCAGGTATCAGGCACCACCTTCCCAGAGGCCCCAGCCTGCTTCAATCCACCCACCACTTATTTTCCTCAAGGAGTCTGCATCCCATTACCCTCCTTTTCTCACCTCTAAAATACATTGGGAAGTCATAAGCCAAAAGGTTTTGTGGGGTTTGCTGGGGCAGGGCAGGGAGGGGATTCTTTGGGTTTAGGAGCAGAGATTGTGTGTTTCTCAAATTAAATTTCTTATTTTATGGAACAGAAGCAAACACCCCCCATAGAAGCAGGTTACTCAATGAGCCCCAGCTATTGGGCAGCTAAGGGAATATTAGCACTTCCTCAGCCAGCTCTCAGTGGCTATGATGTCCCACATTCCGAGCTATGGAATTCAAATCTCAGGTTTTTAATCCTGAATACACAGTTCTGAAGATATTCTAACTGCAGGAGCTTCTAAACAAACCAGCAAACCATATTGAAAGTCACAGTTTTACAATTGCAGGATGCATGTATGGTTGTCTTAGTAATTTTACACCAACTTCATCCTAGGAAAACTTCTCTGGCTTTACTGAAGTGGGTTTTAAGTCACCAACAAACCCTTCTTAAACCTGCCTCCCGCATTGTACCCCAGAAGTATTTATGCATAACAAATAGCAAAACCCCTTCTCCTCTTTATATCTTGCTTTGTATTATTTTCTTTTCTCCTATAACCCAGATCTCTAACTCCCCTTTATTCTATTTCTGGTCTCCACTCTAGTAATTCAAAGCTTCAGAGTATTTTAAGGCAGTATTATGGCTGCAAGCTAAGCACTCAAAGGTCAGGAAATGTGAAAGTTAAGGTTAAAACCTCAATTTTATGAAACTGAGCTTATGTATTATTTAAAAAATGTGAGGACATGTGATTGTAGAAATATAATTATACTATACCAGGGGTTCCCAAACTGTGGTGTACCACTGGTGATATGCAAACCACTTAAAAGTGGTACACGTGCTGCTCTCTGCCAAGAACATGGGGGTGGCAGTTCCTGATTCTCTGCTGACCTGGAGGAAACAGGGAATGGATGTCTGGGCAGTGAACGCTGCATTAAGTGCCAAACACTTTCCCACTGACTTTTTCTTGCCCTGTACCAAGAGAGGAGCTGCTGCTGTCTTTAGACAGAAGGGAGGGCTCAAGACAGTGCGCATCAGAAAGAAGGGAAGCAGAGCTGCAGCAGCCCACCCATGCCCACAGGGAAGTCAGCTTGTGTTCAGTGTGGCACTTTGGTTGATGCACTCATACAAGAGAACCACGCAGTCACCATCTCCCCTGCCCCAGGCTGTCTAGTACTCAAAGACAGCTCATTTCCTTGGACACCTGAGCTATGAGATGCTCCTATACCAGAGCAGAGGAAGTTTCAGTGGTGCAGATCCCTTCCCCACTTGGCTCAGTCTGGCTGCAGCCCCGCTGGCTACCTGCTGCTGGTGTTTCTAAGCCCAGTGTGGCCACACCTGAGCTCATGCTGCACATACTCACTGATGCTCACACTGTTGGCCAGCCCCAAGGAAATCCAAGTTTGGGAATCCTTGTACTACAGTCAAAATTGAAAAAGCAGTTAAGAGTATCAGCAGGTGAATGACACACGCTAGTCCACATGATCTGATGAGTAGGTGACAGATCTACTGCTTAGTTTTCTTTCATAGGAAACTGTTTCTGTGTTTGCACGCTCTATACGCTTACTTTTTTGGACAGACCTTCAGCTTTGTAGCTTGTTCCCATTTGAGAAATGAGAGGGTGGGATGTAGTTCCCTTAATATCTGGGAAGTTTTTGTCTCAACAGATCACCAGCCTGGGGTTCCTGCTTCCATGTGCGGGGAGCAGAAAATCACTAAGCTCAGAATTGCACAATGTTGGTTCCAGCAGTCAGTGTAGCTCTGAACCTGCTTCCTGTAAAGCCTCAGGCTCTGCCCACAAGCCCAAATCAATAGGACATCAAGGACTGGAACCACCTGCAGAACAGCAGCAGGACAATGAATCCGAATGCATACTACAGGAAAAATAATATAACAGCACAGAGCTGTGGTGAAGGGAAAAGCGCAGGACTCCAAGGGCCTTTGGCCAGCATTCTCCAGCTTTAGAAGCCAAACTCCTTCATTTCATCAGAGTTCAATACCTATAGAATTGTTATTTTGTTTAAGCTCTCACCCCCAATGGTTCCTCTCTTCTCCAAACTCCATCCCACACCACAGTGTCACTCCTTTGGGATGGAAGCAGAGAGCATGTCAGACCGTGGCCCAGGCCAGGCCAGCACTTTGGTGGGATGAGGCATTAAGACCAGTTCCTGATGTGAGCCACAAATACCACAGGAACTACAAAGGATTAACAGAACATTAAACAAAGGGTTTGAGTGGTATCTGTAGGAAATTAATAATTATAAATTAGATATACCAACAGCTTAATCCTGGATTTACAGGGATTAGGATGGAACAGGATGAAGTGTAATCAAAATGTCAGTATAAGAATTCAACTTCTAAGTAGCCAAGCCCACAACTGTAATTTATACAGATCGTGAGCTCTTTGGAAGCAGCTTATCCTTCCATCATGTTTTGTTCACTACACAAAACCAAGACTCAGTCCAAACTAAAGTTCCTAAGGTTTACCACAGTTTGACCTTCAGCGTCCTTTAAGGAACAGTCATTAGAAGAACTTGCTGTTCACACCAAGGATGGGAAGTAAAATAAGAAGAGCTTGCGGGATGGTGCCTGTGTGTACTTGTAAGAACGTGGCTGCTGCTCTACTACTGCCTCTGCCAATCTGTAGTACCTCAGAAACTTGAGCTTTTTTTCAATCAGCAAGCAGAAGGTGGCCAAAATCCGTTGACAAATGAGCTCTGGGCTCAGACAACCCAAGTGGGCAGTTACCACAGATCAGGGATGGAACAGAGAGACAGAAGGTCTTCTCTCTCATCTCCACTTGTGAGAATCCATGCCTGCAGAAATGTAGGAAATGCACACAAATAACAACGCTGCTCTTACAGACATCGTAAATGAAACGGGCATTAAAATTTAGCTTCTCCTGAGGATATTAACACATGAATCATTTTTACTGTTTCTCAGTGATGAGACAGAATTAAGGTCATTTGGTACCTTATTTATTGATGCAAATGTTATTTGTACTGCTTACTCTGATGCCTCTTAACGCTGTTGTAAATTTTAAGTGGAAGAAGGATGATGAAAATGTCCGATTACATTAAGAATGAAAACATGAGACATAAAGCCTCAAAATCTTACCAGGACCAGGACACAACAAAGCCCTGGCTGACACAAGACACAGTTCACCTAACTGCAACAACACAGAATTGCATTCCTTGCCTCATCTGGGTGCAGAGATCTGGATGAGTGCTTCATGGAAATGAGATTTGAGGAGCTGCCTGCATTCAACTTGCCTGGGTCACAGTCACAACCAATGACTGAGGTTGACAGGGACTTTGGAAATTTCTAGAACACCTCCCTGCTCCAAGTAGAGGCACCTTGAGCAGGTTGCTGAGGTCTGTTCCAGCCAGGTTTTGAGCATCTCCAAGAATGGGCACTCCACAGTCTTTTTGGGCAACCTGTTCAATCAGCCTTAGTGGAAAACAACAGATGACAATGATTCTCATTGGAGACACATCACACTGAGCTGTTCTTAAAATACTAAAGCATTATAGGAAGGTCGCTAGAACAACAGTGCTGTAAAAAGCTATTTCAGTTTTTAGTCCAGTTTTACTGAGCTAACTGGAGGAGAAAAAGAGAGAAAAATAAGTTCTCCACAGAGAAACCCCACCCTAAGAAACACGAATACATAACAAAGCCAAGACAATACGTATATGTAATGCATTTTCCAGTGCACTGTCCTCCACTATCACCACCCTCCTCTAAGCAACTAAAGCAATTCAAATTCAAGCAGTTCATATTCCAAGCAGTTCTCAAAGACAAAACACACCATATCTCCCACAGCCCTGGGAGCAGGCAGGGTGTTGTAATTACTCAATGATCTTACCAAACTTCTGAGGACTCAAGGACAGAACACTGTCCAGCTCAAGATGTACGCAGAAATCCTACGGCATCTCTCCATCAGGAATAAGGTTTTCCTATTTTCTATGACACCCCCCTGCTGGAACCAATGGGTCAGAGCTTGAATTATATCAGTATTCACCTAAATGGACTACAGCCTGGGGATCTGTTGAGACAAGCACCTAACAACACCCATCTGGAATCTGCTGCTTTCTGTACTTCACTACACACTCAACTGCAGAAACAGCCACCGTAGGGTTTGTCCCTTGATATAATTTAACTTAAATATGAATTTTACAAGTAAGATTTTTACTTTCATCATACTTTAATTCAACAGTTTTATTTACAGAACACTGCAGGACACAGAGTGCACTCCATATTCATTCACACACAATGAGATCACTGCAGAGCTTCCCAGACGGACACGGGAATAGCAGCACAGCCTTAAATGCATTATTCTTCCTAACCTACCTGAATCTTTGCGCCTGGTGATGCACCGGCCCTCCGAACCTTCTAGCTGGTGAATGACACAGCTGGGATAACAGAGCCACATTTTTGTTCTGGTTAGGATTGGCTGCAAACTTCACTGTAATGGGTTCGGAGGAACCTGGGGGTTTGTGACCATTGAAATTTGTAATTGCCTCTTCTGCTTCTGACCTTTTGTCAAACCGGATAAATGCGACCCCTCTGGACAAACCTTTTAACCAAACCAATAAAAAAAAAAAATAAATAAATCAAAGGGAAGTTCAGAATAAACTCAAAATAACTCTGAAAGCAAAAGAAAACCAAAGCTGTTAAGTATTTCTGTGGGCACGGCTTGCAAGTTCTCTACAGTTACTGATGGTTCTTCAGCAGCTGGAGAATAAAGTACAAAATTAAGGAATGAAAGACAAATGAATACGTTTGTTCAAGGCCAGGTTGGATGGGGCTTGGAGCAAGCTGCTCTAGTGGAAGATGTCCCTGTCCATGGCAGGGGTTAGAGCTGGAGGAGCTTTAAGGTCCTTTCCATCCAACCCAAGTTCAGGTTTCTATGATCTGCCCCACCGCTGAATGGAACAGAACACCAGCATCACCCAGAAGTCAGCAAGGACTATCCCAGAGCCCAGCATACTGGTACTTCCTCTCAACTTCCATGTTGCTCATCTTAGTGGTGCTCACTTCGATCTACCATAGCCTTCATTTAAAATGTAAGTGTTGTAGAAAGCACATTTTTAAACAGATTAATTCTCCAAAGCTGGAGAACAGCCTCTGCTGAGCAGCTATGTCTGGAAGCACAACAGAACACAGTTTCTCTTAACTGGGACTAGCTCAAGATATGAAATGCAGGTTTTCAAGCCAGTGCTTGGCTACAGTCTGAGGGAAAGGAAACCTACACTAAGCTTCCATTCAACTTTTTATTGTAAACAGAATCCATCTTCAAACAATAGATTATTAAGGTTATTTAAAAGCAAGCATCATATCCTGAGCTGACACTGATTTAGACAGCATCACGCCTCAGCACACATGAGGAAAACACTATTATTCCTGGAGGGATTTTAATTGTATGAGTTCTGCCATCTCATTTTATAGCTCTGTCAGACAGACGCAAGTGATCCCGAATCCACTGGCAGCCAGAGGAGGAGGACTCCTTTCTAATGTGTTTTCTGCGCTCTAGGAGTCTTTTTCAGCTGTCATCTAGATAGGCAGTTCCAGAGACAGAGCCATAAAGATATAGAAGGATTTTCCTCATAGAGCACAGGTTGAAATAATTAGGTAAGAAATTAAAACTCTCTGAAAACACATTATAACATGGAGTCAGGATTAATATTACAAAGGAAATTCTTAACTCTGGTCTCTCCTGAGCTGAGTGCTTAACTAAGCCACTGCTCCCTTCTCTTTCTCATGATATTTAATACACAAAATCCATGCAGCAAGTTCAAGAAGGAAGGACTAAGTGTATGGTTGGCAGTAAGCACACAGGGCTGTGAGACACCTCAGATGTTTTAGAAGATGAGAAAATTATCTGAGCAAGTTCCAGGTTGGTACAAAACACACTGCTTTGCTTCTTAATATAGAACTATGGCCTGGAATTTACCTGTGGGTAATAGTTGTGTATGTGTGAAGTAAAGGTAACATTAGTACTCCAGATTAGAGATACTGCCCAGAAGTACAGTGCACTACAGTAACAGCAAGAGAGGAGATCTGGCAAATCAGCCTGGTAAAACTGACAATAAGGGCACGAAATATGGTATGATTTAGATTACAAACTAGCAGACGAGGCAGCAGAAGTCTTTCTGTGCTTTAAAAACACCCCTGGAAAAGGATATGCCATGAAAACAGTATCACTGATTGACACTAGATGTCATGGTAGGTTTGTAGAAGTCTAATTTAGTTTAGGATCTGCCAGAAAACGTGCTATACACAACAAGCAATGCAACAGAACTCACCTGTGGTTTGATCCACAAGCACACGGGAGTTGATGATGCGGCCAAAACGTGAAAACATATCTTCTACATCTTTCTGTGTCATTGACCGTGGTAGCCCACTAATATACAAATTAGCATCCTTGATAACTTCAGAACTTGGACGAGCATAGGAAACCTTTGAAAAGGAAAAAAAGAAGGCTGTTCAGGAAAACGTAACTCTTCGGCAGAAGCTCTTCTGAGTGATGGTGCTGAGGTGCTGGCACAGGGTGCCCAAAGAAGCTGTGGCTGCCCCATCCGTGGCAGTGTTCAAGGCCAGGTTGGACACAGGGGCTTGGAGCAAGCTGCTCTAGTGGAAGGTGTCCCTGGCCGTGGCAGGGGGTTGGAACTGGAGGAGCTTTAAGGTCTCTTCCAACCCAAACTGTTCCAGCGTTCTATGACCACCTCAGGAGGTGTGATTTCCTACACATTCAGTAGCTGTTATTTTGTAAAAAGAGTACATGTGTATTAACATGATTTCAAATACAGATCATCAAGTAACTGAGATGCATGAGCTCAAAAGCCCAGCAACAGTTTGTAATGATCCCAGCTGCTGCTGTCAAAACAGTGGGAATGAAAAAAGGGAATCTTTGAAAAGAAAGATGTTCCAAAACCCAAGAGGCTTTAACAGCTCACGTTATGGCTCTCATCCCAGAGCCCAGCACACAAGCCTGCCCAGCAGAATGGAGGTTACTAGAAAGTCACTTCATTGAAGAATAAGGAAATCCAGACATCCTACCTTGATAGTTTTTGACTGAAGTCTGAGGCCATTCAGTGTGTTTATTGCTCTTTCAGCATCTTTTGCAGTAACGTAGTTCACAAAGCCGTAGCCTAAGCTGTGTCCTACATGGGAAAACATCTTTTGAAATTAAAAGTAACCACAGAACGTTATCACCATCAATGTCAAAGAAACACAAAGGAGAAAAAGGGAACTCAAACATAATCCACATAGCAAGTATTTAAATAAGCCAAAGAAGTATCTCAGGGCTGGCAGGCATCATGAGGAATAACTCTGAGCTCTTCCATTTGCACTGCGGACATCCTCTGCCTCCAAGGCCATTGTGTATCAGGCAGCTGCAGAGGTTCCATAAACAAAAAATACTGATGCTGAACAGCCTTGAAAACTTAATGGGGGTGGAACAAAGATGAGAACTGAAAAAAGTTCAATAGTACAAACTCTTGTACATGAACAGCAGAGGGAGAATGCATCAACAGAGGAACCCCCAGTAAGAAGTCATCAGCCTGCTAATTTCTGTGGAACTATTGCAACTGTCACTCCTGGAGACAAGAGGGAAATGGAAATGAGTTTTCAATCATTAATAAATCCAACGTAACTAATGAGCAGTGAGTGTCCCAAACACGGGATGGAGCTGAAGAGGGAAAAAGTCTCTTGAATGCAGACAAGTCATGTACTACTTTATGTAAGTTTACTCTTACAAAAAGAAGGCAGGGGATTGGAGCTGGAGGAGCTTTAAGGTCCTTTCCAGCCCAAACCGCTCTGTGATTCAATGATATTCCCTCCTCCTAAACAGTAAAAATTTCCTTCCTTTTAGGATATGCCAAAAAATATATAAGGAATCAGCATTTACATGGCATTATAATGAATGTCAAGTGTTTATTCCAGGCAAACAGACAAGTTATTTGCTTTACCATGATGTTAAGAGCCTACTAGAAGCCTATCATGCAAAAGAAGGCAGCGCTGTGAGAGTTTTCAGATTATTTTAGTGGAGAGTAATTAAATAAACCTTTAAAAAAGCCTTTAAGAAGTTTGAACATACATAAATGCAAATGAACTCCAGAAGCAAAGATAAAGAAGAAGAAACAAGTAGGTCCTTATCTGGATGAATAATTAACAAAGTGACCAGAAAACCTCGTTTTAAGCAAACGACTCCTTCAGCTGAAAGAATCTAGTTTTGTTTCTGTGACAAGAAGCCCTTTCATGAAAGAGGCACTCGTTTTCTTTCTGAGCATCACTTGGTTTTCTGTCCATGTCCCCTGCTTCCTTCCCCAGCTCCCTGAGCTGCTGCTTCAGCTTCCAGCTCATTCCTGACCCTCCCCACCCCCGCCAACACTGACATCTCTGAGGTGTCCCTGCAGGACAGGGCTGGAACTGGACGAGCTTTGGAGCCCCTTCCAACACAAACCAGTCTGGGACTCAATATCCTGGGTTTCCTAGAGTAGTAAGTTGTATCACAGGGACACCTTATTCTCTGCTTAAACAGTATAAAAGGTGTGAGGGAGGGAACAAGAATCCTCAAGATGCTGGACACCTCCCTAACAAAACCAACTGCCATCAGACAGAACACTTACACAGAGGTACACAAACTTGTCAACAGGTACTCAGAGAAGGACTATGGATCCCATGAGCAACAATCAGATCCCACAGCAGGCTGAGACACTCATCATGTGCAAAAAGCTTAACCCAGTCTTTCCAGAGCTTTAATTGGGTTTGAAAATAACAGCACCTCACAGGGGCAGACAGAGAAACTAAATACAACTCATTCAGAGCACAGCAGCTTTTGGCTTTAGCATTTGGTAGAGAAAGACTAAAAGCCTGTGAATACCTGCATGAAAAGCAGACTAAAGATCACCAGGCTCCCTGAGAACATGCACCACCATTGACTAGAAGCATCCACGCTGTGCACAGCCACCTTAACACAACTCTGCATCTAGAATTGCTGAATCTCTTGCAGTACACAGTGGCCCACAGGTTTCTACAGGAGAAGAAACACTTTAAAGATGCCCAGCACAGCAGAGGGGCTGGAAACCCAGAACCCAGAATCTGCATGTCCCAGCAAAGCCAAGCACTTCCAAGGCAAAATATAGTACAGGATATAGGAGGCAGAGTTGCTCCAAGAAATGGGACACTTAACATTACACATTGCTGGGTAGGAAATCAGTGCAGAGCACAGGTTTGGCTCCACTGTCTGAAGTCAGGCTACAGTCTGATCAGTGCAGCCTGACTGAACAAATCCCAGCACTTTTCCTTGCTCTCACCCCAAAGCAGAGCCACAGGAAGAGAGGATTTCATCAATTCCCTCGAGTCAGTGGCAACTCAGCAATCACCACGGGAGGCCAGGAGATGCAACACTGAGAAGCTGCATCTCACACTTGACACTCTGCCACACTATATTGGGAAATGACCTTCTAATGTTTCTCCAGGCTCAAAGCCCCAAGGAATGGCTAGTGCTAGCCTGAAGATCTGACAGAAAGAACAATGTCTACTGTCAGTTCTATAGTTCTCTTACAGTGCCCAAGCTGCACTCACCACAAATACAAGTACAGTGAACAACAACCCAGGATTCGCTCACTGTTCCTCATCACAAGTTAAACAGAGCCATGCCTGGAAGTGCTTAGGAATGCAATACACAAATTGGGGAATGAAGAGACTAGCACCCAATCTTTCCAGCATGATGAGGAAGAGCTGAAGGAGCACTGCATCCTGATTAACCTTCATCTATTGTGCACAAGCTTCTCTTCACACTTGCTGCAAGGAACAAAGAAAGAAGTTCCCACATCTCAAACACCATCACATCTGCATTGTTAAGACTAATAGCAACTGCTCTAATCCATTCGCACACAAAGCAGGAAACTCAGAGTGAGGAATAGAAACTGACACTGTAGTTTGCTACCACTTCCCACTTCCTAAGGAGCCCATCAGCAACAACATCCAGGGTAAGTAGTTGTTTCAAAGACTTTCTATAAATTTTATAAGCACAATCTAAAACGTGGAACAGAAGATTGTTCAGTTCCATGCTGTAAGCCTAACAACTCCCAACCAGATCTATACTCTGCTCGTAATGAAGATTCGAAGCCAAACAAAACTTTGGCTTTCAAATCAATTCTTGAACCAAAGTAATGAGTCTCCAGAAAGCAGAGGCTACTTCAGTCAGTCATTAAAAGCTTTATTTTAGGGAGAAGACGTTTTCAGCCCTACACGTTTCATTAACAGAGAATAAATTGGAAAAAAAAGATACGTATCAGACATTGGTTTATGAAGAATAAGCATTATCAAACAGTGATTTTTAACTCTGCAAATACAGGTATTAAAGGCAACTCCCAAGAAAAGAAAAGGTTTAATAGCATGCCATTCCAAACACCAAGCCTGGGAACTGCTCCTCATGGTGTTGCAAGTAGCAACAAAATTCAAGCAGCTACTAAATTAAATGCCATGCAGAATTCAGCACTTGCCAGTGCTTTAAAGAAAAGCAAGCATTTTGCCCACAGGCACTCAGGGACTATGCAATTCCAACAGGGATTTTACTTCTGATTCTCCAGGGCCGTTAAGAAAAACCTGAAGCACACAAGCATGTGCTTTGGACTTTAAACTACCCAGCACTGTCAAGCTTCAAGTTAAAGTTAACCAGACTTTACCAGAGGATTCAATGCTACAGGGAACGGTGTGAAGCAGACTCTGAAAGTGCAAGTGATGACATGCCTTGCTTCCTTTTTCACATATCCTTACCTCCCACAGAGGCGATTTTGTGCCGAGTTGAAAGTCTAAGGTGTAGCTTAGCCGTAACAGCTGAGGAAGGGTTTGCTATCCTTAAAGAAAGTGTTCCTATGTCCCTGCAAAAGGAGCCTCCAGAGCAAGCCTCTGCTTCTGAGCATCTCAAACTGTTTGGCAGCATCTAGGCTGAATGCTCAGCTATCAAATTAGCCAAAGAAATCAGTATTTTAGGACAATATTTCATAACGATTTTACATGTTGTCATGGGTCAGGCCAGGAGAATGGAAAGAATGTAAATCCCATGGGTTGAGATAAGAGCAGTTTAAGGTTACTAAGGTATAACATAAAACCACTGCTGCTACCACCAGTAATAATGATAAAGGAAATAACACGGGGAGAGAATACAACTGCTCACCACTCACCGACCGATGCCCAGCCTGACCCAAGCAGCGATCCAGCCCTCCCTTGTGATAATACACACACAAACATTTAGTATTTCTACATTAAACAGCACTCAGTTAAGCCTTGGCTTGAGCAGCCCACCACCACCAAGTGACAATTCCTTGCACACTCTATAGACCATACCTGCAACTTTGTCCCGAATAAGTTTTGCAGATTCAACTTCACCGATGCTGCTAAATAGACTCCGCAACTCATCCTGTGTCATGTTCTGAGGGAGGTAGTTCACAATTAGATTTGTCCTACCAATATCGTCCCTGCAATCTTCAGCCATGTGATCTTCATAACCATTAGACATCTTATATTATATCTGCCAAGACAAAAAACATCTCACATCACTTCTAGATCCTGAACAAAGACAGCTCTTCCATGGATCGTTACAGGTGGTTAATGAAGGAAGTGAAGACATGAAAGAAAAAACAAAACGAAGTGCAGGAAGCAATAAGTGTATTCCACACAGGAACGGGCTTACCCAAATAAGAGGGAGGTCTGTAAAGTCATTAATAGTTTGAAGAAAATAAATCAAAAACTGTTACTACCTTTTTCTTATAATATGGAGAAGGAGGAAAATATGGCCATTGACTGGGGAACAGTCTAAAGCAAAGTATTAGGAAGAACTGAAGTACCTGACCACAATATTAATCTCAATGTCGAAATATATATAGAGGAAAAGAGTCTGTTCAAAAGGAGGTTGGGCAAATCAAGGTTATCACAGCGGTCACGGGAATTTCCACAAGCCAGCCTTCCTCCACCTGAAAGAAGTTGGAATGTTTCTTCTAATAAAGAACCACCGACTGTTCCTACTGTGCATTTTCCCCCCCTCACAACACAGTATTTGTTGAAAATCACAGAACAATTCCTTCTTTCAAACTACCAAGCACAGCATTTTACCAAATTCTGTACCATTCAAGAGCTCTTCCTGCAACAGGAGACAGCTGAGGTTCCAGCAGCCTGAGGAAGCCTGGGCTGAAACCACCACCATGGGAAGCTCATTTTCTTACACAGTTCCAGACTCTGGTTCTCCAGTTTCTTGCTGCAGATTTAGTCATCCTCTCAGTCCAAGCACATCAAATATCTCCAGCTCCAAAACAACTGTTTTGTTTAACAGCTCTTAAAGATAGCCATGAAGCAGCCAGAATTAACAGCAAAGCTGCTAAAAACTGAGGTCAATTCATGGCCTTCTGATGTTCAGTTGGGCACTCCTCCCCTTAAGTCACTGCAATGACGTTTAATTCTATATGTGCTTCCAATTCCAACTCCACCAGTGAGAGGAATAAACCCATAAAACTTTTTTTGGGGAATGAAATTAAGGTTAACCTGAGAGGACAGAGTTCTTTCTTGAATCCAGAGCTCCCACTACAGGAAGAGCATCCAAAGTTTGGTCACGTATAGCTCCAGCAGCAATCCCTGCTCAGTGCATCCCCTGCTCTTGCTGCACTCAGTTTACCAAATGTAAATCCAGATTGCCATCGCTGTGTTTCCAGAATAACGGTAAATGGATGCTTCACCCGATGCAAGCGCTCAAAGCACAGATTCAGGCACTGGAGACTTGCAAATCTTCGAGTCCCTTCTGAAAGTTCAGTATAAACCTTCCAGGTTCAATGTGAAATTTGCTTCTCACTGAATCTCTCAGTGCTGCCATGGACAAATTAATTACCCCAGGCTCAAAGAACTTTGTGTTTATTTTAATACAGCTTCTGGCCAACACACTCATTTAGCCCAAAGAATAACCTAAGGTGCTGTACATAAGCAGCTCCTATTAAAACTCGTCTAGTTGCAGCTTGCTTGAGAGCTGAGCATGTTATCCGAGGCAGGTACCACCAACCCAAAGCTAATCTTGCCTGAGGGGATAATCAAATCTGAGCTGAATTAGGAAAAAAAGTACCATTGAAAAAAGAAAAAAAAAGACAAGTATCATTTATTCTCAGCCACCAGACATCAGGCTGGGTGTTCAGAGCGCGCAAAAGGCTTTAGCTCATCTCAACACAGTGAGGCAGCCACCCTCACGATACCACACAGTTAATACTGGCTGCGCTTGCCAATTGATTTTTGCACTGAGGTGGAACAGAAGCATTCCTAGGACCCCATTCGCTTCTCAAATGAGGTGATGCGTAGTTACAGCCAAAACAGTTGGCCAGGCTGGACAGGGCTCAGAGCAACATGCTCTAGTGGAAGGTGTCCCTGCCTGCAGCAGGGGCTCAGGACTGGAGGAGCTCCAAGGCCCCTTCCAGCCCAAACCAGACTGGGATTCTATGATGGCAAGTTACCAGACTTGTACGTGGTGTTAAGCAAAGCTGGCAGGAGTTTGGCTAGTGCCTATCACCTGTGAATCACTTCACCACAGCCTCTCATCTCACCGTCTGCAATACTTCTGGTGATAACCACACAGTGCATTGGGCATCCTTGGTTCCAAAGCTATTGGAACAGTAAAGGAAGCCTTCCGTCTGCTTTCTTCAGACATTTGGAAGCCCTACAGACAGGCCTGGCAAACATTTTCATAGGATACCAGGCACAAAGCATGCAGAGCAATGAAGGCATCATAGAGGAAAAGGAGCAGAGTACTGATAAAGATGCTCCTTTCTTCCTAATCTTTCACCACGCACTTACACAATTTACCACAATAACCCTTTCTGGCCATACTGGGAGTTAATGGGAAACCACTTCCTCCGCTGGTGGTGAACTGTGCTTATGCCAGTGAGAGTAAAAACAGCCCCTTAAGAAGTGTTGGCCTTTGTATCCTGAAAACAATCCCTGTTCAGCGCATGGATGATGTATGTTAACACACCCCCTCAGCCCCCCACAAGTCAGGGTTGACTCAGAGGCAAACAACAAATTTGGCTATGTCTTGGACACTGCTCTACCACTCAGTGTTGAAGCTGCTGAGCAGTCTTCCTTAGAGACCACACCTGAAATAGAACAAAAAGAACACTACCACATCAAGGGCAGTGCCAAACCAATCCACAGAGCTGCAGAAGGCAGATGCAGAGGTGCTGAGATGTCCAGATTTGAACACATGCCAAAAGCAATGCCACACACCAGAAGAGCCTGCAGAGCCTCCAACAGCTTTACATGCTTCATAACTCAGAACACAACTGAGAAGCAAGAGGTTAATCAAGGCATAGAGGAGACACAGACTAGACACACACCCCCCATCCATTTTTAATTCTCAGATCCCTCCACTTTTCCTATAATCTTCAAGAAAACCCCTTTTACTCTTCAAACAAACTCTTTCTTTGTCCCCAACAGCTCTCCACACTGCACTGCACAAGCACAGATGTCTCCATGAACATCCATACAGACTCTAGAGATTAATGACACCACAGCACAATACTTGCTGCTATTTGAATCACTGCGTTCATACAACCCTGCTTTGAATAGGAGAGGATTTGAATGTTGACCAAAAGCCAGCTGAGGTGAAGGGGAAAACACAAAGTCCACAGATCCTGTCTTCAATTCAAGAAGAAAATTTATATACCATATGAGGGGAAAAAACATTAAGTTTAACATAAAAAGTTACCCAAGCATGTGTAATGGACTGTACAGGTCCAACACTTCAAAACCTCAACTATGATTTGAGCCGTGTGCTTCTCTTTCAATAGTTTATTTCAACATCTACTTGCAAAGGCAGGTGATGGAATCACAGAATCACAGAGCGGTGTGGGCTGGAAGGAACCTTAACACTCCTTCAGTTCCAGCCCCCTGCCGCAGGCAGGGGCACCCTCCACTAGAGCAGCTTGCTCCAAGCTCCATCTAATCCCTACAGGCCCTTGACAAAAGCCCATCTCCAGCTCACGCACCAGCACAAAACAGGTAGCTGGAAACTAATCTCTGAAGGCTAGATCCAACTCTTGAAGGCTCCAAGAAACCTGGAGAGGGGCTTTGGACAAGGCCAAGGCGTAGGGGCGTAGGGACAGGCCAAGGGGAACGGCTTGAACCTGCCAGAGGGGAGACTGAGATGAGCTCTTAGGCAGAAACTCTTCCCTGGGAGGGTGCTGAGACGCTGGCACAGGGTGCCCAGAGAAGCTGTGGCTGCCCCATCCCTGGCAGTGTT
>JANEXQ010059927.1:0-25730 GCA_026283885.1 Poicephalus gulielmi
ACCAAAATCAAAAACACAGCACTGCACCAGCTACTAAGAAGGAGAAAAATGACTGCTGCTGCTGAACCCAGGACACAGTGAAATTCCACTGACAGGCTTGTCCTGAGAACTGCTGAGCCTCCAAAGCAAGCTTTGGGTGCAGGCACTGCTCCTTGTCTAAACCAGGCTAATTGTCAAGTCCTCTTCCCATTAACTTATGAAGAAAATTACCTTTCTGTGTTTGAATGGCAGAACAGCATTAAGAGTATGCACCTTTTTTTTCTTAAATCAATCAAACAGAAAATTCACAATGAGGATGATCTTGTAATTACACAGATGTCAGAACAGAGAGCATGATAGTTTGCTCAGATTTCTTTGAATGTTTCTTCAGAAGAATTTGGGAGGAGAGAGGGAGGGGTGAGTTTATTGTAAATCAACTTTGGCATGAAACTTTTGTAAAAAGGTGCCCAACATGCATTACATTCTTTGTTCTGTGTTTTTCCTACATATAAAGCCTTGACAACCTGCTATTCTATGATTGATGCACTTATTTCTTCTAAAGTATCACGAACCAAGCATATCATTTTTATACAGTAAGTGTATATTCAATTTCCTACAGTTTGACTGCTAAATAGGCTCAATAGTAAAACAAATACATACTGTTGCAATGCACTGTTCAGGGGGACCAACTGGAAACCTTGGAACGCTTTTTGTTCACCTTCCCTTTGCTTTTAATGGCAATGAAATCACAGCAGGGGTGCATGCTAAATATCCATATTTTAATAAAAGTTGTACTGCCATTGGGTGCAGTCTGCAACTACTGCAGACTTTGTACAATGTTAATAGGAATATTATGATTCATATATTCTTGCACAATAAGACAGAATGACATATCAGGTTTGCAGGCTCTCCTGACAATGTATGAGGCATTTATCTGGGTTCGTATACCATACTCTTATCAACCTCGTATCTGAACAACTATTGACATCATTATCATTCATGTATTCATAAAATGCGTAGGGGTCTTCCAGTTACATTCTACAAAGTATGGAGTTGCCTCTTCACACTGTGAAAGAAAATATAAACTAAAGCAAAAGAATTCAAACTCCCTTTGGCTTAGTATTGGATCCCCAGAACTCCTGGACTGGGTGGGAGGATAATGGATCTGTGAGAATGCGTGTATGTTTATGATGTACGAGGCATTTCAGCTGACATTGAATCAGGTCAGTGGGTCCATTGGAGAGGATGCAATGTCAATGGAACTGTTATGTGTTATTGATGTCAGTCACAGAATAGATAAAAACATTAGCAAAATAGCTTCCATTGCCATTTCATTTTTTTCCCTCAAATGACAAAAGGCACCAGTCCATATTAAACACAAGAAGCCTCCAATGTTTCTGAATCTCAAACAGTACAGTTTGGAGTTGGAGCAAATCTAGGAAATTAGAGACTGCTGCCGAAACAATATCTTCACATGGAACAAAATGGCTTAACTTGGTTCACTTGCGTTTTCAACTGTGGAATAAGTTTTGTCTACAAAAGAAACGTGACCACACAAGGTCCTCTTCTGCAAGTTGTTATGCATACGAATCCTTTTACTCACTCTACATTTTTGCTTATCTGTATGTTATATACCACTATACCAATGAATTTTAAAGGACTAATTTTTATTTACATATAAAGCAACTTTAAACTGCCTGGTCTGTGACATTAAAGCACATATTAGCACTTCTTCTCACTGCCAAAGACATAAAAAGATCGCCATGGAAATCACACCCAATGGACTATGCATACACTTAAAGTAAGAGGACAGGTAAAATTTAACTTAAAAGCTTTCAACATGGATTATACCAATTTTACCTAACCCTAGGCATCTCATATATGCATTGCTCCCCAGTGGTACATACCAATTGGATAGCTACAACTGACCCATTCCTAAGTTAAAAACTTTAAAATCCACTAAATAGGTGGTAAAAACTGAGCAGCATTTGAAATACCATGTGAAAAATGGCTATGTAGGAATAAATATTTATAGAATTTAACACCTCATGAAGAGGGCATGAAGTGCTGTGGGGCAGATCACACAAAGACTATGACCAGTTTCTTTGAATCCCAGGTTCTTCAGGTCACTTTAGTGACATTTTAAAACTTTGAGCAGTAAGACCATAAATTTCAATAGGGATGTGTGTGTATAAATATAAGCATTTAAGTGTTTTACAGCTTGGAAGCATGAATCATATACTTGCATTTGCCAATTAGCTCCATAAAGGGGTAGGGAAACGTGTTTACCTAATTTACATGTCCGGAGCTGGTTTGTATGCATAATTTTGACAGGCTTATGTTCAAAGCAAAACTTAGGAAAATTCAAAGTGCAATTTTAGTAGAGTATTATCTCAAATAAATATTATAAAGTTAAAGGAAATGCACTCAAAAAAATGATGTGGCTCTTTACTTGTTCCTTACTAAGGAAGGGTTTGCCTGATTCTTCTCTATGATACAGATTTTTCTTGCTTGATTTCACCATGACATTCAGAACACCCTATGCTGATTTGTAACAGTGAGTACAAGAAAGACAGAGACTCCAGCATTAAACATTTGAATCCTTGTCAGTAAGGCCACTGGCCTCATCTCTGAAGCTTCAGGAAATTATAAATTATGGAGTCTTAATAATAATCTGATACACAACCTGATTGATGCTTTGTTGATTTTCACAATAATTCTTATTTTTAAATTGTTTTTCTTGCTCCTATCTCCAGCAACTTATCTTTGCTTCCTAGTACATTGTTTTGAACTAGGAATGCTTATAGGGTCATTAAAACTTTAATTTGTTGGGAAAGATAGGCTACCAACACATGCTATCTTCAGAAGTGTAAGCATCGTAATAATATCTCCCTCCTTCCCCCCAGTGAGATACCACAAATTAGTGATTCTTTGATCCAAATGTCTCTAAACAGAGACTACTCAAAGAAAGGTCATCAGGCCACAGACAGCAGTATTCAGCCTCTTACATGTAAACCAAGGGTCACAAAGTGGACTAGGTTTTACAAAATATTGTGAAGAGTGATTTCTTTGGCTGATTTCTTTGAATGGTCACTCTACCCATCCTCTACCATTTATTACGTTTGCTTTCAATAAGCCTTCTTTGTATTCAGTGGGCATGTGATGGGGCAATCGGCTTGCTCCACCCCCCATGGTCAAAGCAGCACTTCAGGAAACACACAATTTGAATGATGCAACAGTCCAAGGAAAGTTCAAGGTGTGGGTTTTGGTTTTATCTCATGCTCCTAACAGTCCAGAAGCTGAATGAAACTACAGAGGGTGACACATCTATATGTGCTCAAAACTGTACCCAAAATGGGTGAGAAAACAGTGTTTGCCTCTGCCTCCCTTCTGCAGCAGTTCCTGCAGCCCCAGCAGTCATGAAGATGGCAAGCTTAACCACTGGGAACTCAGCTCATCCACCTGCCTGTAAGCCAGCAATGCAATGAATTTCACGTGCACTTTCTTCATGAATAAGCACCTCTGATTAACAAAGACTGCAAACTATTTGTTCCCTTTCCCACATCTTTCCTTCTGTGATAGCAAGTGGCTGCTGTAGTTAATCCAAATAAATTCCTCCCAGGCTCCCTGCTCAGTGTTTCCCTCTCTTCACAAACCTTCCTGCTCTATAAAACAGATAACTTAAAATGTTTATGACCAGGTTCTTAAAATATTTTTAAACTTTCCCTTCTCTCTCCCGCCCCCCGGGCTTTTGATATAAGGAGAAAACCTCATGCGGTGCCTATCCTTATCTTCCCAAGAGAAAACAAAGAGAGTTGAAGGAAAATGTCTTCTGCAGAGACTACCTTTTCTATGCTTCTCTTCCCACTGTGTGCCAAATAATGGCATCTGTTCCTGCTGTTCTTTAGTTCACCCATCCAGTGTGTTTTCAACTTCTTGTGAAAATGTGTGGTTCTTAAATCCAAAGGTCATGTTTAGCACTTAAGTTCAGTTTGGAAGGATTTGGATTTGTTCCTCTTCAATTTTATTTATTTTTTTTTCTCTCCCCACATCTCCTTTGAAA
The DNA here is from genome assembly GCA_026283885.1 of Poicephalus gulielmi. Taxonomy (NCBI): domain Eukaryota; kingdom Metazoa; phylum Chordata; class Aves; order Psittaciformes; family Psittacidae; genus Poicephalus; species Poicephalus gulielmi. Next base: position 4,043 of record JANEXQ010059927.1, read on the forward strand.
ATCGACAAAAGACTTTCACTCGCTCTTTGCATTGTACATGTTTTACACACTTCAGAGTACATCTCTGCAATTTGTGTTAATACTCTGGGAAATATCCATTCCTGTACTGATGAGCATTAAAGCATTGCTGTTTCTCTGCCTTCTGGTGAGGTTCAAAGTACTATTAGCAGCACAAGCTCCTCGCACACTGCCCTCACTATATGATCAGTCTTCAGTGGATAGAAATTCACTTCATCAGGTCTACAAGAAAATTCAAGCTGCATGGAAGTGAAACCACCCTTTGAATAGTCAGATTTCTACTGGGTTGTGGATGATGGGTTTGTGCAAGAGAAGCTGAACTCAGATCACCAAATTCATTTTTCTTATTGCTTCAAGTTGGACACAGATGGTGATCTCAGAGCTGAAAGGCTCTGTCCAGTGAGCTGGTCAACCCATCTGTTTGCCAGTTCTGTGTATTTACAGTAGGCAGCCTGAAATGGTTTGACCATTGATCTATTGTGGGCCTCCATTTATACAGTTTTGTTTTTTTTTTCTAAAATATAAGTTATAAAAAAATGTATTTGTCAGCTGGAAGGGATTACTGAGAGATAGTGAAGCATAATTTGAGAGAAACAGGAGCGAATTAAAGACAAATGCATAACTTTTTACATGGGGGTGGGGAGAAAGCTGAAACCTTCACTGTTTATTTTCTAACACTAAGAAATATGGTCTGTGCATGTTGATGTTGATGAACATCTATTTCCATGCCAAGGAACTGGGTTGCTTCACAAAGCACCAGGCAAGAACCCAGAGAGCAGGATTTTGGATCTATGCAGCCTGAGCCTGCCACCTCTCCAGCCTGATACTCTATTTTCCCTGTCTGAAAATTCATCCTGCAAATGCCATTTCAGAGACAAAAGGAAAAAAGTCCTAAGAGGGGTAGCCATTTAATGATGCAACTAATGTTTCATAATTTCCATTTCTGTTCATTTGAGAAGGGGGATAAACCCCACAGGTCTGATGCCCTGGCTCTCAAGGTTTTCTCTGCCCCTGATTCATGGAGTAGGTAGAAGCCTTCATGTCCTTTAGTCTGAACACCTTATGGATCTGGCATGATCTCTCATTTGGTCCAAGAATCAGACATTATTTCTGCTCTGAAGACATTTGTTCTCAATTGACTATATATTTCAATGGGATTTTAAGGTACATTTGTTAGGGATTATAAAGCACCTAAAGATGCATCAAGTGGAGGGGTCAATACAAGATCAGAGTGTATTGTGTTACAGGGTGTTGCATTATGTGGTATGTCTCAATTCAGCATTGGAAACCAGATGTGGCAGACTACTCCAGCCTATTTTTTGAACATTTGTAGATATCTTTGAATTATATCATCAGTGTTTAAAGATTTTCACAAAGATTTAAACAAGTAAATATTCTCAATTGCTATCGAAACCTCAAATTCTGTTAGATAATTGAAACACTCTATCCCAATCCGAAAAATAATACGCTTACATCCTTCTTTCATAATATGTACAGAGGATGGTATGAATCTGCTACCTGTAAGGTGTACTGAATTTTTAATCATCTATATATTTATGGTAAAGAGCAACACTTCTAGCACACAAAAGCTTATGGCATACGATTATCCTTAATTAATGGGTAAGTGCAAAGCTTTATTATTCAATGAAACTGATATATTATCTTAATTCTCTGATGTTCTGCTTCATGTTTCCATTGAAACCTTTGTTTGCACCATGGTAACCAGCAACCACCATAAGTACGTGATTTTTTTTATGACCTATACGTAATTAGATTTTATTGTTTTCTTAAAGCTGAAGAAGAGCCTGTGCAAGCAGTCCAGCTATAGCTTCCGATACCTTTAAATGAGGGACAGGTCACTTGCTGCTTTGTTTCTACAATAATCAGGTCATGTTTTGGTGTATTTATTATAACCCACTGTAACATTATAACCCCCAAATAATTAATTATTATTTTTCCCCCAGCAGTCCTGCCTGCATACCACCTCTTCTTTCCTGAGCATGACGGCGCCCTTGCCTACCTGTCCCTGTCTCCTCTGCTTGGCAGAGCTAGTTAGCTGAGAGGAACTGAAAAGAGCTGAAAGCTACTGGGTGTCGGAGCTGCCTAGTGGAGAGATCCCCAGCTAATTGCTAGTCCTAACAGGCACAATTAGCTGCTACAAGCCCTTTGAGATGGCCCTGGGCTTCTCTCAGGTAACAGCCATCACTAGATAAAGGCTGAAATACACTGCGTTTAGAAAGACACTTGCAGACAGGGATGTCACAGGCTGCCAATTATGCTCTGCCTGTACACAGTCACTTCCAAGAACCAGACAAGACACATACACCAGAAGTTAAAGGGACAAGATGTGTACTATTTTGAACTACACAAGTGTGGGGCACATGGAGATATAACCCTTCTCAAATTAGGTCGTGTCATCTTTTCAATTATTAGTTCTTGATCAAGTTTTCCAGTGTTTTTTAACCTATACTCCCAGCAGTAAGTCTCTCAGTGGGAGAGGCCTGCATATTTTGTTTACTGTATGTGGTGTTACTTTAAGCAACTTGGTCTACTGGAAAACCTCCATGTCAGGGGGTTGGAACCAGATGATCTTTAGGGTCCCTTCCAACCCAAAACATTCCATGATTCTATGATTCTACAATTTCACTATCACTACACAGACAAAAATCCTAGAATAACAGAAGGGTTTCAGTTGGAAAGGACCTTAAGATCATCTAGTTCCAAACTCCTAACATGGGCAGCGACGCCTCACACTATACCATGCTCTTCTAGCTAAAGAGTGGTGCTCTACCGTGTTGGGAGTGGGATCCCTTAGCCATGTATGCCTTGCAGAGAAGGAGAGACAGAATAAGATACCTAAGAGTTATTTTTGAAATTAGTAAGTGCCCCATGCTTCCCTATTCATAAAAAAAAAGACCTGCTCTGAGCATCTCTGGTTTTTTCTCAAGCAATGAGTTTTTATAAAAAATAAAGCAGCCCAGGCAGACACCCTTAAAAATAGAAACACATTAGGTTTTGAGAACAATTGCAAGGAAAATGGCACTTTCAGGTAGCTACCATAACACAGAACACCACCACCACTAGTATCCTGTAGAAAACACCACCACTAGTATCCTGTAGCTCAGTGCATAAATATTCAAGCATTTAAAAAATGGAGACTATAAGAATTTTAAGATCTAAGTTGTGATCATTGGTAGTAACATACACTTTCCAAAACATACAAGAAGCACAAGTTCTGGCCCTAATTTTCATAAATTAGTAACTTAAATTAGTCACCCATCTCCGAACTTGTATACCCACTTAAAAATAGATTCAGAAAAATGATTGCAAAAACCTGTGTACACACAATTTCCTCTGAAGAAAACTTCTTATTCGGTTGCTCTGAGTATTGAAATGATTCCACTGCTTACCTTCAGAAGATCCTGTATCTCCTGCCATTGTCTTTTGGAATATCAGGTCTCCATCATGGCTATGTTAAGAGCACATTCCTATGGTATTTAAAGTCTGTTAAACTACCTGAAACAAATAAAACTAAAATTAAATATGAAAATATTTCTTATTTATTTAAATATCTGAAATATTTTTTTTAATAGCATCTTGAAGGCCCCCTTTCAAACCATTTAATATAAGCGAAGCAGGTTAGTATTTGAAAGCCAGCTTCCCCAGTTACAACTGATCCAACATGGAATGGCTTTTGATGTTTAGGGAGCAAAACCAAAATTCAAGATATTAAACATAAATTTCTGCTTTTTAAAATGCAGCTTAATTTTTCCCAAGAGCTTTGTGATCTTAATATGGAAGGTATTCAAAGACTGCAATTGTTAATTATAGAATACTTAAATTCTGTTAAAGGATAAAAATTACTTGATGCAATTGGTTTTAACTCCCAAAATTAACAATGAAGATTTAAATGAAGACTGAAAGGTTTTGTTGAGACCTGTGTCTATCTGCTTACTGACACAGTAGGAAAGAAGGCCCACTGAATGGATCAAAACCACATATTAACTGCATTTAGGCTTTTCTCATGTTGACCCTCTGATCCTTTCTTGTGAACCAGATTCCAGGGAAAAGAAACCAGGGAACCTCTGTTTGCATTATCACTTTCAGTCTTCATTTTAGGTTCCAGACACTGTTTATTAGTCTTTTTGTTTGCTTGTTTGTTTGTAACAAACAGGTTTGGTTTCCCTGTTAAAGACTGGACATCTTTGAAATGTATGCAAACCCAACTTTCTAATATTTGATTGCAAACCAAGTAACAATCAAAAAACTAAAAGGAAAGAATGAGTGCCCTACTATTAAACTAACAAAATAAATAGATATACATTTTTTTCCTTTTTACAGATACATTTGCAACCAAATTAGTAACAAGATCTGCTCTAATATAAATAAAAAAGGCTTGCACTTACCTATTAATTAAGAATAATTGAATGCCATAAGCTTTTGTATGCTAGTGGTACTGTAATTTGTTACTCTTCACTACAATAAATATATAGCTGATTAGAAATGCAGTGCAGCTTACATATATTAAATTCATACTGCATTGTGTATTGATTCCCTTTGCTCATCCCAGTAGCCTACTGAATTCAAAGGGAATGTACTTTGGTCCATCTATGTAAAGAAAAAAAACCTCTGAAAAAGCAGAGAGGTTCAACAGATGGATCTATAAAATATAGTGTTACCGGGTTAGAGCCACAAATCTCATGGGCTCACCTCCTCACTCATCCCAATTCATCCTAACCCAATTCACCCTAACTCAATTCACCCAGGCAATCCTGTTCCATGAAGGAACAATAAACCAAACCCAAGTGACCCAGCTGGTCTCCCATGGGATGGGGATGCTCAACTCACCCTCAAGCCATCAGTTTTGGGGGTTTTAAGGACCAAACAGGGCTCTCAGAAAACAGATTCTGCTTCCCAGCTCAGAGGTTTTTTCCATTACTTTGGTGCGTCATCTCCAGTTGTGAGCTACCCAAGGGAATTATCACCTCCAGCTTCCTCTCTTTTCCTCCTCCTTACCCTTAGAAGTCAGCAACCGCCCTCCAAAACAACTGGTGAACAATCTGGTTAATTGCAGAGTAGAGAGGAAGCTAATACACTAAAAAGAACATCCTAGTAAAAATTAATAAAATTTTCCAAGAAAATTAAGACACAACTCGTGAGTTCTTCTGACAAAAGAGGGGAAAAAAACCAAAAAACCAAAAAAACACAACAACAAAAAAACCTATGGAAATCATGGGCTCATTCTGTGTGAGAAACAGGACTGTTGTGCACATTACTATGTGCACTCTTCAAGCATATCACTACGTATGGCTTCGAACAGCATTGCAAACTTGAGGTTCTTTCACAAATTGGAGAATTAGGCATCATTCACTACAAGGATTATAAACCAGAATAAATAGCCAAATTCTCCTTCTCATGGTGATCACTCCGGAGCTCAGAAATTGTTATTTACATGAGTAATTTAAAGCAGAAGCATTTTAAATACTCCCTCACCTATGCATTGCAGCAACCTAAAGCATCATGCCATTGCATCAAATTAAGCCCATCCAATATGTTCACATTTCAGACTCTTTGGAAATTGAATTTTTATTTTAAAAAGTTCTCACCCATGTGGGAAAGAAATCTCTACATATCATCTTGCTACAAATGGTTATCTGTTGGGCTTTTTTGCCTGCAAAACAAAATTCTTACAACACCTGTGGGAAACTGAATTTTCACCCCTCTTGTAGCCTCTTTCAACTAATTAGGGTCAATTATCACACTGTACACATTAACATTATCTACTTAATTGCTAATAATCTTAGCAGATAAGAAGGAGAGGTGGAAAGTTGGTTCTCCTGAGACGAATCAGAATTTTGCTCCCTGAGGGAAATGTAGAAGGGAAGAAATAAAGAAAGATGAAGAAGAAAAAAAAAAAAGGATGGTTAAAGAAGAAAACAAAAGACAAGCAACATGCAATATTATCCTACAGAGTGATAATAAATGTAACGATCATGAACTCCAGGAATAAATAGCATTAATGACTAGAAGTTTAGACTGCATAAAACCATATGCTTTGAGATTTGATCTTTTTGAAAGCTTCTCACTATCATTTGTGGGATTACTGCTGTGGGTTGACTACAATGCCTGGACCATGGTCAGCCATTGTTATCAGAATCTAGCTCTATGCATGATACAGTTAGTGCCCCTGATGATCACAGAGTCCACTACTGTGAAATCCAGAGGACTGTGACATTGAGCAAAGTAACTTTCAACATGACCCTATATTAGTGTTGGACACAGAAAATGCACCACTGCATTAAATATAGAAATGTCAGATAGGAAAAAAAATAGAACCCAACACTGCAATGCAGATGAAGCTAAGATTTTTAGATTAACCTTCCTCCTTTAGAAAACCGGTCATGTACCTTTTAAGAGTCAAAATGCCAGTTTTACATATACAGTAACCAAGTGCCTACAATATCCAGTATCTGATAACAGCTTGATGAAGCACTTGCCCATGTCAAACTCTCAAAGAAAAGTGATACCCATCTACTCTCTAACAGTATTTTCTGTGCTTGGACCTGAAGGGTTTAAGTATTGGCAATTCTGGAAACAGTGTGGTTTGTGACATCTGAAAGGATCTTAAACCAGCATGGTATGGCTGTACGCCATAAAATAAGACATCAGAAAATAAAGAGCCATGGAGATAAATTCTGTGAGTCCGCCTGACTAATCCAGCTGAACAGAGTACTGGTTTCCTGAATCCCATGAAGCAGGCATGTAAAATATCTGTTTCTTGATGCACCTGGCAGATGTGATGCCAGAAATAATTCTACTCTGATTTACTTTTGTAGCTTTATCGAGTTCCCTATATTAAACCTACAATCCTAAAATAATTTTAGGGCCATTTCTTTTTATGTCTACAAACAGTAGAGTTACCCAAATGTTAAAAGCCTACACTCATATGCCCATAAAATCACTGTTGATTAGATTGCAGTATTTCAGTTTTTAGTTATCAACACTGACACTTTTGGAAAAATATTGACTACAATATACTTCTGTACACATTGCAGTGTTTTTAACCATTTAGTCAGTACCACGTACATCAAATAGACACCATAATAAAACAGAGATACATTAAACATACATCTGGAAGCACTTTGTAACTGACTTCTGCTTATGAAATGAGTGTACATAATTTCATCATTCACTTTAATTCAGTCACATGCTGCAGTCAATGGAGTCAGATAACATGCTGCAATAAGATTCAAGCATAGATTTTTCCTAGTGCTAAATTCCACATTTTATCTGTCAACCCACACTTGCCATAACTTGGGAGTCTATAACATGACACCAGAGTCTGCAGAAGTGGTACTGGGCACAGCAGAGATATGGTAGGATATTGTGACACCCTGCAGAACATCTTCAAAAATGCTCTTTATAGCTTATATCACATTTCATAAGTAGTTACAGCAATTCCAGCAGCGCTGTTACCCTTAAGCAGCTTGACCAGAAGCTGTAAGGGGAAACCAGATCTCAGTTTCTGCTACCAATATTTTACCCTACTGTATATGTTTTAGTTTCTGTCAAAAATTGTACATTTGAAGTAAAAATAGCAGCAATAGCAGTAGACATGGTAAAAAACCCCTTACTGCCGTAACACACCCAGCAGAATCTTGCTCTCAAAGTAAATGTATTTTAAAAACAAAGGTACCTTACCCTATCCACTGATATTCCTACTAACACTTACTATATCCCATGAAGGAGCTCATAACACTGGTTACCTGGCATGCGGCCTTCATGGCCAGTCTTTTTTCTACTTTTTAAGAACCATGTCAATCCTCTGTCAAAGCATGGCTGAAATGGTTAGCACAGCAGACACATTATAGCTAACAAAAATATAAAATGGATATAACATTTAATCTACACCCATCTACATTGTTAAAATCAACATGAAAAAATATCAAACCCAGAGAGTCCCCATGACAGGGAGACTTCCAGAGACACCGCTGATTATCTGATTTTATGGTTGGTGGTCATGTCTCAGCAACACATTTCCAATCTTTCTTTAACTTGTTCAATTATAAAACCAACCTAATACAGACTGATTTATAAGCACAGAACCCCAAACACCTCCTGTTTAAAATATGAAGAGACATCCTTTGATAGAAACTAGATTTAGTTAAGATTCAGTACAATAGGTTTCCAAACTGTCTACTATTCAATGATCTGAAAATACTTTACAAATATTACATTGTCTTAGTTTCAGTGCAACAATCATTTGTGCAACAACCCAAGCAACTAAATAGAGGTATCCTTTTTATGAGTTGAGGAAACCAAAGCACCAGTACTAAAAGAAATTATAATATTTCTGTTCCAACACTAGAAACAAACACAGGGTTTTTTTTTTTATTTTTTTAAATTATTTTTGAGTCAAAGTCTATGTTTTAAATTTCAGCTATGCTGACTTACTGCTTCTCTTTCTTTGCTGGAAAGAAGCGAGTATTTAGAGACTTCATTTAAAAATCCACCGCAATAAATAAAGTTTGGCAAGCTCTTGAACAGAAGAGCATTGTCCCTTACAGACTGAATAGCTGGCCAGCCCAGCTGGCCTGGATGAAAGTTCTTTCTTGATCCTTTTTTTCATAGGATGTACTTTGCTTTGGCACTTCTGCCACCTGCTCTTGTTTTCCAGTAATCCATGGCTGTGAACGCACTTGCCCACTTCAGTCTACACTTACACTGAGAGCACAAAAATACCCCCTTCCCATAAAATCAACTTGAAAACATTCCTTCATTAGTCAAATTTGCTATTTTGCATTTTGGTGCTTTATGATGAAGACAGGCCACAGGTAATCTGTGTAACAGGATGGGTTTCATGTAAGTCTAACTAGGGCAAAACCATGCACATCTACTTCTACACCCATAAGCCCAAATAGAAGGTTTTTCGCTTTGTATATGAAGATGCCTCAATATGCCATGCATGGCAAATTCTAATTAATTTGTGATGTTGACTGGATGTTGACAGGTTAATAAGCTCAGCAAGAGAGATGGAGTAAAACCAGTGACATCATTGAGGACAAGAACATCCTTTACTCCTGAAGAGCCTTCACAAGCTGCTGCCCCCACACAAAAGAGATGAAGCCTCATCACCTCAGTTTTTTTTCCCAGGGGTACTGGACTGTGTGTTGCCAAAGGACAATAACTGCACCAAGATTCAATACGCAAAGCCAATCAGCTGAGGGAGCCATCTCTTGCTCCACAGCTGCAGCAGAATTGCAGCAGCAGCAAGACACTGGTTCAGTAAAACCACAGATTAAGAATGATCATCCTTTATTTGTTTTTGCAGTGATCAGCAAAGTTGTAGCCAGGAGGCAACATACTTTCACTATCCCACAGTTCCCAAGTGGAACCAGTCATGCTGCTGCTCTAGATTGCCAACGCAGCAAACTCACACATTCCTTTACAATGTGGCTTCGAGGTTTACTAAGTGATGTCAAAGCCCAGTTAATGTTCACCAATAGAACAAAAAACAAAAAAAAAATTATTTTTCCTCCTTTTTAAATGCAGGTGCATTTCACTGTAAAGGAAGGGGAACTGAAAATAATTTTCTGCATCAGTATTATCAATTATCCAAAGCCCATTTGCACCATCATGACTTTAATGTTCTCCCAACAGAAAAATAATTCTCATTATTTTTATTGGGTTTTATTGTTATATTGCTATTAAATGCATATCACCTAGTTCTCTGTATTCTTAAACTATGTGGGCCAAATATCCAACCAGTATGAAATCCTGACTTTGAGATTGTGCCTCTGGGCTTAGACAGGTATGCTTACACAATGTGTGCAATGGTGATGCTGGGATTGCTTAGTCATGGGATCTTTTATATAAGTACAGCTATGCAAATAAACATTCTGTTCTTGAATTTTGCTATAGCCATCAAAACATACTCAGCTATTAATCGTATTTCCAAACAACCCTCTTTCTTGACCAAAACGGACCAATATTATCCCAGCAGCACTATTCATTAAAACATGTTAAGCTCTTTACAGAAAAATTCTGAAAGAACAGGAACTGGTTTAGAATATGGCTTATTTGATATTTTGCCATAGATGCTTTAGAATCAAGACAAGTTCAACCCCAGTTCCCTTTGCTCTGAAGTTAGAAAGGGAGAGAGTAAAATAGATGTATTCCAACAGGGGACAAATTACTGTTGTGAGTCTGTTGTAAAAGGCAGCAATTCTAGTCTTTTCACATGGATTTGCATATTTATTAAGTAGGGACACTCTCTTTCACAATCCAGTTTTCACCTGTTACAGTTAATAATAAGACATCATTCTTCTTATAAATTCTTCTTAATATATATATTAAATCAAAAGAGTAGACATTACCAAAATAAATCACACTTTCTGTTTTGAAGGTATTCACATACCTCGTATCATACATCCAAAGCAGACATTGGATGAGCAGCAAAGAAGTTGTCCAATGCACATGTCTTGCTGTAAGTACACTCACTAAAGAAAACCAGAAATAATGTGTTTGAATGCAAATTTTCTCCTGCTCCAACACTCTTATTGATAGTATTTCTGAAAGCAGAATTTACCAGGTAAATGCCTTTCCCACATCTCCTTCCCTTGTGTTTTGTGTCCCTGCCTTGCAGCTCAGTCTCTTCTCTTGCTGCTGCCCCTTCTCGAGCTCATCACACTGATGTGGGGACCACGCCACTGCCCTGTGACTGGGCAAGCTTCCTCCACAAGCTGCTTTGCTCAAGATGAATAATGGAGTGTCTGGGCTGAGTCAGGGCTGAGCAGGGTGGATAAGCCCTCTCCCTGGACCTGCACGATGGTCCTTAAGCAGGCTCCCAATGTAACTTTAAACTTCATAGTGAATGAAGTCTTATTACATTATATAACTTAATTTATATAACTTAATATCTTATATATCTATTATTATTATAATGATAGGTTAAAGACAAGCCTCTATGAACATAATAAGCCTGGTGAGAAATATAAACTACTTTAAGAAACCCTATAGCAAACACCAACTGGAAATGGGACAGGCCAGTAAGACCACATGTTTAGCTGCCCCCTGAAACTGCTCTTTGTCACGCACATGTGGCTGATGAAGAAACTCTGACCCACAAGCAGGCATGAAAGATTGAGTATAAAGTCTCCTCTGCTTGTTACCATATTCCTCATTTTTAGTTTTATTTATGATCCAGGGTTCTTCCAATATATAGGTTTATACAGCTTTATTGTTTCATACAGTAGTAGCTGATGTACAAAACTTTTTTTTTTTTTTTTTTTTTTTCTTTTTGCCTCACAGTTCCAGTTTGGAGAGTTCTGTTTGCCTTAATGAATTTTGTTTGCATAGCTGACTGGCATCAGGTCAAGCAGGTATTGAAATGTGATATAACAACCTAATCAACCGTTAACAGGTATAGAAGAAACCCTGACAAGGAGCAGTCTGAAACCTGTCCATGATAAGATTCTTTCTGATAAGGAAAAAAAAAAAAGAAGTGTAGGACCGATTTATGCATAAATTGGTCTCATTTTCACACCTAGCCCCAATTATCTAAAAAGGGTTTAACATTATATTTATATTGATAAGCTTAACAATGTTGAACCACGACTCTGGGATGACCTGTTATAATTCACATCCAAAGCGACCAGAAGGAATAATTGGAAACCCTCCAGCATTTCAAGAAATAGAAGCAGCCTTGAAAAAGATGAAAACTGCCGTACAAGGTCTAGCTTTTGCTGAAATTACAACATAAATTCCGAATGAAGGATGGCCAAGAATAATTCAACAATTACGAATTCCCCTCTAAAGACAGAGGGAATCCTACAAGATTAGAGAAATTGAGTCATCCCAAATGTCCCCAAACAAGGAGCAAAAAAAAAAGATAGTAATGACTGCAGGCTGACATTTGATAGACTGTATCACTGATTGATTGCACTGGGGTTTTAGCTGAATAACCAGTTTTTATGCTATGAATATCAATAGTTGGCTACATAAATAGAGAGGTTAATTGCCAAACAATTATGGAAATCCTCATATTCATCGCCAGTGTGTAAGTTAACCTCAAGGTATATTAGAATGTCTTTAACAGGCTACAATCATTTTGACATCTTCTCCAGGGCAATAGCACCCATAACGCCTAACTAATTTCCTATACAAGCCACACCAACAAGGCCAAGCTGTCATGTATAAGTATCTCAAAGTCTAAGTATCTGTCTTTAAACCCCGCTTTAGCTGATGAGACTCTGATTCCTCCTATGAGCAGTTTCTGTTTTCCAGAATCAACTTGTACAATAATCAGGAGGAAACTTTCCCCTCAGTACTGCCTACAAACAACAGAGAGACCAAGATGAAGATACAGCCTTTTAAAAGTGTATAATAAGGGAAAATAGATACTAACACCACTTATAAATAAAGGTTGTCTCTTACAAGAGGCATGGAGATCGTTTCGTTTTCCCCTTCTCCAAACTTTAGCATAGAGGTACAGCTGTTAAGAACACTGTTAAGGCAGCACCCCAGGTTTTATGGCAACAGCATTTAATAGGGTCCCAGCATTAGCCTTTCCTTTCCTATCCTCAGATGCTGGGAGGGCAGCCCATGCAGCTGGCCACCTCTTTCAGGAATCTCTCCTGCCTCTCCACCCCATCTTCAGCTCTTCCCTATTCCCTCCCTTCTGCAGGAGCGGTTTGACTCAGTCTTAGCCTGAACTGGCATCCTTACCCAACAACATTTAATTTTGCACATGTGAATGAGAAGTTGTGAGCTGTCACAGGTTGGGTCATGCTTGTAAAGAAGTTTTTTTCCCCAGTACAGGTCTAGAACAATAAAATAGACAGTTTGAGTGAAGGCAACCTAGTTTTTTGGTTTGGTTTGGTTTCGTTTGGTTTCATTTAGTTTCTTTTGGTTTCATTTGGTTTGGTTGCTGTGTGGGGTTTTTTTTCCCAAAAGCAATGGTAAACTGCACGACTAGAAAAGAAGACCTTTGAGAATGAAGATGCCATATTTGTTTCAAACCATATTTTCATCTAGAAAAAAAAAATATATATATAAATGAAAAAAAGACGGAAAATTCAGAAAAAAAGCAAAATAAAGCAAAATTTCTTGTTTTGAAAACATCAGGATGAAACACTGAGAATTAAGACAGTGAAATGATATACTTGAAAAACACAGGGGTGAAACACTCAGGAATTTTCTAGATGTTTTTGTTATCTTTCTTACTTTTGTGAACAATTCATTCAGCCAAGAAGAATTCAACAATATTTTAGCATTGCTGATTCTCTTCACACACACAAATATAAAGAAGGATTCAATGAAATTTTTTCCTCTGGTCTTCTTGCAAACCAACACATAGGCATTTACACAGCTGATCTGGAGAGGTGCTCAACACTGTCATCAGTGGTTGATGACAATATCAAATTAGAGCTCATGTTTGGAGACAGGTTGATGATAATGCTGAGCTACACGCTGAAGCCAGACTCTGAGCTGTCTGCTATGCAGATGGAAATGCAATGCAGTCATTCACCCATGTCTCAGGACACAAATAAAACCACAATATTAAAACACTTCTGCACACCTTTGAAAGACAAAATTACAACACTGCACTGCCTGGATGTGGAATTAATCCAATCTGGAGGTGTGGCATGGAAAATCAAAGTTTGTAGGAGCAGGCAAAATCATAGAATCACAGAATGGTTTGAGCTGGAAGGGACCTTAAAGCTAATCCAATTCCAACCTCCTGATATGGCAGGGACAGCTTCCACTACATCAGGTTGCTCCAAGCCCTGTCCAGCCTGGCCTTGAGCACTGCCGGGGATGGGGCAGCCACAGTTTCTCTGGGCACCCTGAGTCAGTGCCTCAGCATTCTCACAGGGAAGAACTTCTGTTTAATATCTAATCTAAATCCAAGTATGTTTTCTTTCTTTTTATTATTTTATTATTAAATAAAGCATATAATGATTTCAGGTGCGAACAAACTTAATCCTGCAGTTCCTGTATGATGATGCTGTATAGCAATGTATTTTTTACTCTTGCAAAAAACTTGTTGAATCATCGAATAATCCAAAAAATACAAAGTAGGCAAGACATTCCCACAGTTCATCTTCACAAAACATGACGTCACTTACATAGAGTCTTAATCCTATTCCTCCTCCTATTTTCCTTTCAAACATGTGTTTTGTATGAAGTTATCCATCAGACAGCACATTGTCAATGAGATGTGTCATTGCCGTGTGTGTATTCTGCTAAAATGAACCTAATACATATGCAAATCTGCCTGCTCAGGAAAAGTGTGCAGAAACACATTTGACTTGAAATATCTCGCTGTAAAAAGATTTAAGAAGGGTAGAGATTAAAATTCCCCAATTGCAAGACTGAAGCAGCAGCAGACCTTGAGAAGTTCACAGTCCTCAGAAGGACTCCACAGAAGCCAATGTGCCCACCTAGGGCTCACACCGCTCCCTCTCAGCCATCCAGGGAATGCTGGGAAGGAGAAAATTCTTGTCCCACCATACCAAAGGTCTGAGAAGTGCCTGGGGCAGCAGCCAAATAACCTTGTAAGAGTGCTGGGCAGCTGCACTAATAAAATCACGTGGACGACCAGCACACAAAATCTCTTGCTGCTAGGGACTACCAGAAAAAGTGACCATGGAGACCTCTGTGAAAAAGACCCAAATGCTGATCCTTATAACATGAGTTTAGCTCTGTAATTGATTTTTAAAATATTTTTTTAAAGGCATTTAAAGATATCATCTGGCAAATTGCTTTGTTGACAGCAGATAGATATTAAGTGCAGTTTATCCTGGTCGTAATTAGGCACCACTTTCCTAGCTTTGTGATCATAATGGGAGGGGGGTTATTGTTATTTTAAAGAATTTACAAAAAGATCATAACATTAATAGACAACTTCTGAAATGAGTAAAAAAAGAACATTAGTAATACGTTCATCTGAATTTAAAAAATACATCCCTCTCAAAAGTAACTAACTCTGACTCAAGATAAAATATATGATCAGTTTAAAAAAAAAGGCAATAAAGTTATTATTGATGCACAGGTGCATGTGTGTATGCACCTTGCCATGCATACAATCAGAATTTGCAGGTGGAAAATTAGGTAGGAGGAGATTTCCTTGTTATACTGTTATGTACCCGCTGTTCTGAAAAAATGTTTTTCTTATTTCTTACCCCAAGCCCCAAGTTTATATTACATATCTTCAATGTTATAGACTACATGTACAGAGAAAGGTGTTCTGCTTTGTAACACTGTTTTTAGAAGCAGCTGATGGCTTTGTGTAAACCTGCCGCCTTTGGAGCAGGGAGGGCATCCTTTACAGGAGAAAAGTGAAGCCCAAAGCTGTCTGTTTATAAAGTATTTTTACGAGTGCACAACTGCCTTTTCCGTTGGAGATCTGAAAATATGGTAGTTTTTAAGCTGCACCTTTCAAAAATATATCTCAAACCCCCAAAACCTTTTGCTGTATCTTGCTGTTTAAAGTAACAAGGTGCATCCTTCTATGCAGCAAGTACTACACTAAATCACTTGTACCACATGTACCTCAGAGTATGTTGTGTCTGAGTTTAGTGGAAGGCTTTGTTTTGTTTTCTAAGTGCTTTCTTGTTTATTTGAAATGGCAGTATTTACATCTCATAGCTTATTAACGCTAATCAGTTAGTTCAGTAATTAAAAAGGCAGAGTTTTCTACTGTCAATCACTGATCACAATACAAAATGCCTTAGCAGAAAAAGTCTAACAAAACATTTTTGTAAATTGTAAAAAAGGATAATTATGAGAATAGGAAAAACCCTCTGTTTATCCTCTTTTAATTAAATTAATATTCAATATTGTTCAATTAAGGTAGCAAAGCAATGCTGGGAGATTGTGGAATTTGATAAGAAATTGACAAGACAAAAGTATTTGAAGCGTTCAGGTGGGATGTTACCTGAGATAAACTAAAATTCTGTCTTTTTTTTTTTTCTCTTTTTTTTTTTTTTTCCTAAACACCTGCTTTTTTGTATGAAGAGTTGTAAAAGAAAAGGCAATATAAGCTACTTGCTGAAAATGAAGCAGGCAACACTGAAATTTATCTGCTGGAAAAGGTGACTTCCCTTCATTCAGAGGAATTTTGTGTCCTTTTAGCGGTAGCCATCTGTTGATCTTTTCATCATATGAGATTAGTTTTGAAATAGAAACCCTATGTATTATGACTTTTCCTCCACATATATTATTGTTTCGACTTCAAAATAAACTATATTTGATAAATAACACTTCTTACTTACTGCCCTTTACAAAATATTCTTGACAGAAGGTTAGAAACTGACATTTCCAGTTGAAAATAATGCATTGTCAAACAAGAAAACTGTGGACTATAATTTTAAACACATGTATCTATTATTTTAAACATGAAAGATTGTATGGTTTTGACATTAATTTATATAATAGGGACAGAAAAGGATAATGCAATTTTCAAGGGTTATCTACATTTAATTAACTAGCAGCAGCTGCCTGTAACAAAAGAAAACTCTGCTACAAAAAATAAAGCCTGTTTGTACACCTTCTATCATGCATTATTGAAACACACAATGTCATTATATGAAATAATAAGTGCTTAAACAGAGGCAGCAACTAATAAATGCAGACACAAAACTTTCATAAAAGTTTGTAAATACAGAATTGTATGGAAATTCAGATGCATATTAGCTCCCACATGCACTGTAAAATGTTTTATTATGAAAAAAGTGAGAAAGATACTTATCTTTTAAATTGGAGTTTAATATTTTATTAGTGCCAGGCACATAATTCTCATCAAATGGCAGGAAACTCTTTTTTGTATGGATATAAATGTCTAGAGTTTAATATTTCAAAGATAAGTACCTACTACTGCATCTATCACACTGAAGCTTAATGGAATTTACTTTTTCTTAAATATTTATACTGTATGTGTGTTTGGTTGTCAAATGATTGTATAACTATTGAGGCAGAACTAATAAACTGGGCAACAACCTTGTGAATTATTTTTAAAATTTTAAATGTTTAAAATCTCAAATACAACAAGGAAAACAGGATCTGGGAATTTTCAAACATGGAATTTTCTTGGAAAAAATAGTATTCTATAATTGACGAACAAACGAAACGTTCTAAGTGAACTGTAGATTGCAGAAATTGTCTGACTTTCCCCAAACAAATTACATTTAAAGAAAACCTGAATGACATTAGTGAGAAATATTTCCTGAGAATCCAAAATACACAGTAGTGAGCAAATTAAACCGAGACCAGTCTCTGATATTTCCAGCATAATGTACAGAGAGCATCATTCAGGTTCTGCAATACTGCAAACTATTTCATCAGTTCTGAGAAATGCTTTCTGATCCATGCTGATACAATTACCTAGCCTTTATTGGCAATTTAGACCTGCTTTTAGGGACATTTTAGAGCAAATGATGTTTTCTTGATATTTTAAAAAAGCAGCACTATTTGCTATACCTTTGGGATAAGGTAGAAATGGAGTTAGAGGCTCATTAAATATCTGATTGGTACAATGTGGTTTTTGTTACTGTGGACTAAACTATCAAAAATGAAGATATGTTCCTGGAGGTTCTGCTCCCCTTTGCAATCAAACTGTATTGCTATTTGGAATATTTCTGTAAAATATCAGCTGGCATTTACTACTACTCTACTACTTACAAGTCCCTTAAAATCTACCTATTAATTGAAGTACGTTGAAACTTCCCTAATAAATTTTTAATATGAGCATGTGTGAATGGCACACCACATCTTTCTTTGTTCCAATAAAAACGTAATGTCCATCCTATGACCAAGTGAGCCTGAATTCCTTTTGATGTTTCTGTAAACAGGAAAAAGGGAAGCAGTTACAGAGACAAAAAAAACCTAAAATAAGATACTTTTAAATTTATTTTTTTTTTACAGATATTTAACTGAAATGACATCTGAAACTAGACAACTAAATAGTACAAAGCCCAAAAGCTCCTACCAGTTTGACTTGCAACTGGTACAACTATACCTTCAAGAATTAGACAGCTGCAGCAGCCTTAGATTTTAGAATTTAATTCAAAACCTGCTTCCTTAAACATCCTGATTACTCATAATAGCATGTACAGTCATAAGTAGACCCAAAAGTTAAGATTTCTTTGATATATTCAACGGTTTTCAATGTCTGGAAAATTAACATGAGTGTTTCTGAGTTCTCTATATTACACAGCTATTTTTATGCCATATTGGTCTGAGTAAATAACATACAAGAAAGTGCGATAAATCAAGAGCATACCATTGTGATAAATAAAAGCTGATAATTTAAAACTCTTTTAGATAGAAGTGAGATGCCTCGTGAGAATACTAGTGTGGTAAATAAAATCTGCTAATTTAAATCTTTTAAAATAAGTCTTCCTGCTGTTAGCATCCAACACACCATGTAGCAAGACAGTTATTAAGCAGCCCTGTTAACGAGAGGATCAAATCTCTGTCAGTGTTACAGGGAGGAAACTTCTGTACTGTGAGTTTCTACAAGGAGATGGAGCAAACTTACAGAGCTGACACATATGAGCAATTCCATGTTAACAAACATATAAACAATTTGATTGAACTTGAAATTGAAGGTATTTGTAGACCCAGCAATGCTACAGTTACAGTCTGCGCCACTGAAATCAGTTTGAAGGAAAGCAAGTAATGCTGCAGCCTAGTTTTAAAGCAAAGTGTTTTCAGCTTTTTCACTCTGAGTGGCTAATGAATGGGCAGGAAAATTATTTGTACTTCTCTTGTTCTGAATCAGACACTCATCCACCAGATTAAGAAAGATTTTTTAGAGTCCCAGTCTCAGAAAACACCTCATTGCCAGAACAACCGTTTAGTCTGATGCTGCCCATTGAAGATTTTCTACCTGCTAAAGAACAAGCAGCTGAAAAGCTTCATGCAGTTTACATCACTGCTGGGTAGAAAAGAAAAAATAAATAAAAAAAAAAACAAACCCAAAACTCCCTTCTTCTCCAAAAGGCAAAGCCAGACTAACAGTCATTTCATATTCTGAAGCCACAGCCTAGCTACTGTCTAGGAGGAATTTAGGGAGAATCAAAGGACTCTTCAGACACACCCCTTGCTCATTCTTTCCCCATGGGTTGTTGTTCATACTCTTAAAAATGAAGTCCAATGTTCAGGTAAAGTGTTATTACTCCAGCTACCTGGCCAAACACATGAATACCCATAATGAAGCAAGGAAACAAGGTTTTAACTTATGTTAGGTAAAATGTTGAGGTTTGGTGTTTTCTTTTTAAACAAAGACTTTGAAAAGTGAATCAAAAACATGGGCTGCCAAGCACAGAAAAATGTAACCTGGTGGATATGAGATGAGCTTGGCACTGGCATGTTCTTTTTAAAAGGGCCTGTAGTGACAGTACAAGAGGGAATGGCTTTAAACTGACAGAGGGGAAATTTAGATTAGATATAAGGAAGAAATTATTCCCTTTGAGAGTGGTGAGGCGCTGGCACAGGATGCCCAGAGAAGCTGTGGCTGCCCCATCCCTGGCAGTGTTCAAGGCCAGGTTGGACGGGGCTTGGAGCAACCTGGTCTAGTGGAAAGTGTCCCTGCCTGTGGCAGGGGGTTGGAACTGGATGAGCTTTGAGGTCCCTTCCAGCCCAAACCAGTCTGGGATTCCATGATCTTGGCACAGAGAGGGATTTTTTGATCACTGGATGGAATGACCAATCCCAGCAAGACGTGGCACACTGACTGCATGTGTATGTGACGAGTTTGCAAGTGATTAGTGAGCCTGGGTTTTCCCACAAATCTTTTTTCACATTCCATACACTTTCATGGCCTCTCTCCTGTGTGAGTTCGCTGGTGATGCATCAGGTCTATGTGGCCACCAAAGCTTTTACTGCAGTTTATGCAGATGTACAAGGACACTCGAGCCCTCTCGGTGTGAATTGCTTATATTTTTGAAGCCCAGTTTTCAACTTAAAAGTCTTATGACATTCCATGCACAGATACAGGCGTTCTCCTGCATGGATTTGCCGATAACAAAGGATCTCCTTGAACCCACTGGGATCTCCTTCCTCGGGAGAGCGGTCACCTCTTCTGTTGCCTGTTGGATTTGCCTGGCTGGCGCTGAATTCTGATGACTCTCAGATGTTACTCCCTTGGGGTCAGTCGCTGAGGTGAGCAGCTCGAGACAGGCCGCCTTCAACACCTGAGGGCCGAAGCTCAGCACCCAGGAGCCTCAGCTCAGAGCGGCGGCAGCCACCGAGGGAGCTTCGAGTCCTCGACAGGGCTCGCCCCGGAGCCGGCAGCTCAGCTGACGCGATCAGCTGACTCACAGGGGGCGGGGCCAGGAGGGGAGGCACCGGCCCTGGCTGGGTGAAAACCCGCCCCAGGGAGCGCGGCGAACAGGGCGGGTGCGAGGCCGTTTGTGCGGGATCGGGAGCGCTCGGCGTATGCCTCCTGAGGGGAG
This sequence comes from Poicephalus gulielmi, assembly GCA_026283885.1. NCBI lineage: Eukaryota > Metazoa > Chordata > Aves > Psittaciformes > Psittacidae > Poicephalus > Poicephalus gulielmi. Next base: position 24,520 of record JANEXQ010059927.1, read on the forward strand.
GGTGCGCAATGGGCAGGGCTGCACTCGGTGCTCCCTGGTGGGAGTCCTCCTGCAGCAGGGGCTGAGCTGCGGGACTCTGTCAATGGGCTGAAAGATGTCAGGGAAGCTGAGAGGAAGCAGCGCTGCTTGCTCCAGGCCCAAACTGTGTAGGGGCCTCAAGCGTCCACTGTAGCTCATGGAGGGGAGAAGGAGGCTGCTGACCCAGGAAGCTGGGAGACAGCAACAAAAAAAAACAACAAAAAAAGGAGGGAGAGGACAATTAAAAGCAAGGGGCTTCCTCCTAAATCTGTTGTCCCCATCCAGAACCGCTTTGCTGTCCTGCAGGGGGCTAATGAGGAAACACCCTCGCACCAGGAACAACCGGACGATGCACTGGTAAAGAAGATCTCTACTGGTGCTGCCAGGAAAAAGCAGCAGGTCGTAGTAGTAGGGGACTCTACTTTGAGAAGAACAGAGGCACCCATCTGTCGGCCCGACCCGGTCTCAAGGGAGGTGTGTTACCTACCAGCGGCACGGATCAGGGATGTTGCAGGGAGGCTGCCTGCTCTAGTAAGTGACCACTGACTATTACCCACTTCTAGTGGTCCATGTGGGTGCTAGTGATACAAATAGCAGTAGCCTGGAGAACATGAAGGACTACAGAGCCCTGGGAGAGGTGGTTAGGGGCTCTGGAGCTCAGATTGTCTTTTCGTCAGTTCTCCACGGTACAGGGGAGGACCTTAAAAAGGCTAGCAGGATTGGCCAGGTTAATAAATGGTTAGGAGGGTGGTGCCATAGCCAGGGGTATGGGTATATAGAACATGGGACTCAATTTAGTAGGCCAGGTCTACTGGGGGCTGGTGGAGCTTGTCTGACAAAGAAGGGGAAGAGCGGTTTTGGTAGGAGGCTTGCCAGGCTGGTCAAGGGTGCTTTAAACTAGATGTGTTGGTGGAGGGGGCATCATTCCATCCCAACACACCCAGTCAGTTGCCAGCACCTATAATAAATGCTTGGAGCAATGTAGAGGTATTCCAGACGCTCCAGCCAATGAGCCGGCTTCATTTGGAGCTCAGCTCAGATGCCTCTATACAAACATCCATAGCATGGGGAACAAGCAAGAGGAATTAGAGATGTGTGCACATCTACGGGGGTAGGATATAATAGGCATCACAGAAACATGGTGGGATGGCTCCTGTGACTGGAGTGTTGGAATGGAAGGCTACAGGCTCTTT
>JANEXQ010059929.1:0-10409 GCA_026283885.1 Poicephalus gulielmi
AAGGGAAGGGAAGGGAAGGGAAGGGAAGGGAAGGGAAGGGAAGGGAAGGGAAGGGAAGGGAAGGGAAGGGAAGGGACTGCACTAGACTAGAATAGAAACGGAATAGGCTATGCTGTGTGGTGCTTGTGGGTCTGCAGGACGGGTGATGCCCTGGGTCTGGTGGGTCCACCCAGAAAGGCAGCTTTCTGCAGTGCAGGTCCTGGACCTGTCTAGGAGACACGAAAGGCTCAGCTACAGCATGGCACAGGCTGAGACTGAGGGTCCAGGGCTGGGCTGGGATGTGTACCCTGGGCCCTTGGCAGGGGGCAATGGAGTGAGGGTCCCAGTGGGGATGGGTCCAAGACACTGAGGGCTTTGAGCACCCCCAGGACTCTGGCAGAATTGGACCTGCTTTGCTCATAGGCTCTCCTTTAGACACTGATGGCTGGCCTCTTTGGAGACCAAGTATTGGGCATATGGACTTTCTCTCTGATGTAGTACTGTTCTTCTTAGGCTCTTGAGTTTCAGTATGTTTTCCCAAGGGAAACAGCCCAGGCATCTCTAAAAACGAGTACAAGAAAACTGAAACAAATCCTCGTGGAACTGAACAGGTATTGCTCACCTCAAAAAGACTTGCAATCATTTGAGTGAGCAGCATGTCCTACTTCAGACTGAGGCTTCCAGCCTTGCTAGTGCTGGAAATGTGGAAACCCAGCTCAACTGGATGAACACAGAAGACTTCCATGATACCACACGTCTTCCTCTGCTCTGGGACCTCTGGGAAGATTAAGATTAAACATTACAAAGAAATCCTTCCCTGTGATGGTGGTAAGGCACTGGCACAGGTTACCCAGAGAAGCTGTGGCTACCCCATCCCTGGCAGTGTTCAAGGCCAGGTTGGATGGGGTTGGCTGTGGGCAACCTGGTCTAGTGGAATGTTTCCCTGCCTATGGCAGGGTGTTTGGACTGGATGACCTCTAAAGTCCCTTCCAGCCCAGGCCATTCTATGATTCTATGATGGCCCACCCCAGCAGCACTTTTTTCTAATCCAGCCTGATTTGGTGTTATTTCACTTATTTGATGTCAATCTGTGCCTCCGCTACCTTGAGGAGGGCTGTAGTTTGCGTCAGTGAGAGAGTAGAGTCAGGTCTTCAGAAGTCACTGGCAAATGTCAGGACTGGAAGGATAATTTTCACCCTTAATCAAGGCTACAGAGTAGCAGGCAAATGCTTATGAGACAGTCTCATCTGGGGTCTAAAGACCCTTGAATTGCAAATGGTGTTTGTTCTTCTCCCCTTCAGCAGCCCTTCTGTGTGCGCACACATCTGTGCCTGGGAGAAGAAGAAGGAACCACATGCTTTATCAAAGATGAATGAATTCAGTATCATTTTAAAACATTAAAACTTCAGATGGCTTCCCAAGGTGTCCTTTATGTGGCACAATTACACTGTTACAGAATCTTCCTTTTTTATTCTTGTGTGACTTTCACTGGGGAAATTCATGCTGAAAGCAACAGCTATTTTACAAATATTATAGACCTGGACGTGACTTTTTGCCAAGTCTTTCCACTAAGTGCAGGCTATGTTCAGTAAAAATACTGTGTCAAGGCCAATATACACTAGCTAGAGATTCATTAAACATCTTGGCTTTTATTGCCTTGTTTGGCCAAAACCAAATAACATTACCTCTCCTTGTCGAAAGATGTAACTTGCATGCAAGCTTGCTTTGGTTTTTATTGCTGGTCCTTTTAGGAATCTCTGAGTAAATTTTCCAGCCATTTACTTGCATAAACACCAGCAGCAAGACCAGCAGCAGAACCAGTGAGGTGCGTGGGCAGCCTGCACCCTGCCAGCCTGATGAGAGAAGCAGCAGAGAAAGAACAGCTCAGCTGCAGCTGAACCCAGGGCACCCACATGCATGGATGGAAACAGTGTTAAGGCTTTGGGACAGTTATTGTGGTAATATTTTTTTCTGCTACCTCTCCTCCTAATTCTCCTTCTTTTAATTCTAACTGGTTTTTGGTGAAACCCTTCAACAAAGATCCCCTCATCTTAGGCACACCATGTCTTACAGGGACAGAAGCACCACCCAATATGCCTTACTGTTAATGCATGGGCTCCAGGTCAGACAGTAAGGAAAGGGTGTCTGCTAGGGCTATCGGGACATTTTTAATGGTTGCATTTGGATGAAAGAGCCCTGGGGCACTCTGCCAAAGCATTTTTCCCGTTTCCAAATGCCTGGAAAATAGGCACAAGGCAACAGTGAGGGTGAGGGAGGAGGAAGGCTTGGCTCAAGACACCTTTGTGCTCATCTGCTATCACAGCAATGGCACCCCCGTGTCCCTTTCAGAAATGTCACCGTCTACTAACTGCTGTTCCACCTTAACTTATGCAGCGGGACCTAGAAGACCCGCACCGTGTTCTTAAGTTACAGGAAACTTATGTCAGATTCAATGGGCAGGTACTACTTCTGCAAATATCAGCCAGCGAGCGCTGCAGCCTCTTTTGGGCAGCCACAAGAGGGCAATAGGACCAAACATAGCTGCTTCTGGCTGAGAGGTCCCTTTCAGCACAAAGTATGTACTCGAAGAGCTCATCTGGGCACTCTGGGAAGGTACATGTGTGCAGAGCTGCCTGGAGTCAGGAAGATGCATCCCTGCATCAGGAACATCAATTTGGTCCTGCAGCCACAACCAGGTCGGCCTCACTCAGGAGCCATGAGCAGATCACATGTAGAAAGCTCATGCTGATCTGCGTGCAGGGCCTCTACGGGGCCCAGCAAGAAGGGGACACCTCCAATTCTGGTGCAGGAAGCTCACTGGGAACTGCTCACCCACCTTGCTCCATGGGAAGCAATCAGGGTTTCACCACTGCTTTCAGGTGGCAATATCTTTCAGCTCTGCAACCCACAGCCAGCAGGCATGTAGAATGAGAATTGCTGCTAGCATATTAAAATAATTGCATCCTGTGCCCATATTAAAAGCTGAAGTGGCGTATTCTCACCATAACAAAACCCAGTGGGAACCAGATAAATGTTCCTGTTGTGAAAGTACATATTGTAGCAGGATTCAGCTATTAGCTGCATCAGAACAACGAAGAAACCTGCTATTTGCATAGAACATCACTGTATTTTACTTCTGTGCTTTCCATTTAGTAACCTTCAAACAATGTTTTTACAGAGACAAGTAGGGGCAAGGACAAGAGGGAAAGCTGTATGTTTACATACCAAACACAGTGTGCCTTGAAAAGAGAAAAAAATCAAATGGAGAATAGAAAAAAAAATCATGACTGTTGAATCCAGGTCAGCTCTGTGTGAACGATCCTGCTAACAGGCCACATTAACCAAAGGGAAAATTAGTTCTTGCTGTTGGAATTGTTACAAATGAGAGCTGTTAAAAGCTGAGGTTATTACTGTGAAGCTGGACTGTATTTAAAAATGTTATTGAAGATTTTCTAGTCGCCTAATAATTTTAGTCAGTACCACTTAAAAGATCAGCTGAAAACGTGGTAATTTCTGCATAATACAAACAAGGCTTATTCTTCAGCATGCAAAGCTACTGTGGTTTTATATTTAAGGTTTACGTAAAGCAGCCTTGGAGCTTAGAGGTGCTGGTGACCCCATGTGAGAATTAAGTTACTAGCACAACTCACCCCCACTAATAGACCAACAAGTTTTGAAGAGTCCCCCAAAAAAAGCCTGTGAGATGAGTATTAACATCTACAGATTAAAGAGGACTACCAGACACTGGGGTCTGGCAATTCAGCTCCAGAAAACTGGCTCAAATCCAGACCATAATAAAAGTAGTTAGCTCCAAGGAGCCTATGTGCCAGAACTGCTGGTCTGAGTTTCTCACAGACATGAGCCTTAGAAGCTGCAGATTAAGCATGCACCTCAGCTGACCTAGGTTGCGCTCTCCATGGAGCAGACACTGCTAATTGTCCCAGATGTATGTGTCGGCAGAGGAGAGAGCCCAGCTTCCCAGCTCAAAAGTCAATGCCTGCTGGACATATTTATTTCAGGTTTTAAAGTCAAAACTCAGGGCAAAAGGCATATGATGACTATAAGGCTAACTGGATTTGCCCCAGCAATCCATTGCCCCAGCTGAAAGACATATCTTCTTGCAAATCCCTTCCCTCTGAGGTGGTCTGTGAAGAAGCACAGACCAGAGCTCACACTAGCACAGTATTTTGACCGAGGTGACTTTAGCGAGGGGATGGAAATGATCACCATATATCATGGCTGCTTATTCTCCAGAAAGCCCCTCACAGCCGGGAGGGGTACCAAACAAGTTTTCCCACTCTTCATGATGGGGGAATTCAGGACAACCTTCTCATTGCAAAAACTGGGATATATGGGATGTTCCTTGAGTCATCAAGAGCCACGCTGGCCTGTGCACAACAGCACCAGGGTCCCTGTGTAGGGTGGACACCAGTCCCATGGACATCAGTCCAGCAGCCAGGGAAGTTTTCAGCACTGGTGGCCCGGGTAACTCCACAGCAGTGAGGTACCCTGCTGTAAGGGATACAGCAGGGACAGCTGAGGAGGATTTTGTGTCTTCAGCTGGATGAAGGGAGGTCAAGACAGGCCACTGACCTCACCTCCCTCATAGGAGAGAGCCCCTGCAGCACAGCCTGCAGACACCAAACTTCCCCTTCCATCTGCCCCCACAATTTCCCAGAGCCTGGAGTTATGCAAAAGGTTTTGCTCCATTTCCCTCCATGGCTATCATGTCAGCTTATGGGTAAATTGGCATGACAATTACGGAGAATAATGGGAAGATGTGACATATGTTTCTTTTACTTCAGTGCTGTCTGCTGAAAATTGGAACTAAAATGTACCAGGCAGCTTCTTCCCTGTCTCTGGAATTTCACAGAGGGTGACTCCGAAGCATTAAACATGCAGAAATAATTACACTTTCACAGACTAAATTAAAAACAATGAAAGTGCATGATTTTCTTTGTAGCAACCCTTGCTTGCAGCAGTTCTGTACATTTCAGATAAATAGAGTAGATGGTACAAAACCTTTTGGAAGCTAATCAAAACCTCTAACACAACAATAAAATCTTCTCACAGCTGGAGCTACAGAACAGCATTAATATTTACTAGCCAATGGGTATGTTTACATGAAAGAGGATTCTAAGAGTATCTTCAATACACAATTAAGGCATACATGGGCTGGCAAGAAAATAAAATTAATCTTTTTATGATGTCTATGCTAACATCTCTGGTAATGGGCTAATAATTACAAATGTACATGCAAAGTTCTTGCAATAGGGAAGATTTTGCAGCAAACTTTACTCTCATTAAAGCACATCTCAAAGTCAACTGTGGCTTCTAAATTGTAGGACACAAAAGAACAAACCCCAAAGGTTTAATTTCGAATCAACTACTTCATCACACTGCTTGTCGACTAAGATTTAGCGTGAGAACTATGGATATATTTCACAAACGCCCAGACAACAATAATACCATTCAGTTGGTGTTCAAGGCTAGGGAAAAATGGTTTGGTGAGCAAAATACATCTTTTTTAACTAGAAAATACGAGGTGATATTCTTTTAGGTCTACCCTTGTGTTTGGTGTCAGGGCCCAGGCTGGGTTCTGCACTGGTGATGGACAAGAGCTGTGGTGTGTACGGTATCTTACAGTGAAATGATCTGAATGTTCATTCCCATTTGTGCAAAGAATCACCTACCTTTAGGGCTGTTCTGCTAAGAGCTGAGTAAGGCTTTGCAGCATTAGGACCTCAGTTCAATCCTGTAATTCCTGGCATGCTGTTTTTCATTATTATGTATTTGTGATTCATTTGAATTTCTGCTACAGAAATACCAGTACGATATCCTGTATATCCCAGATGAAAACAGCTGAAAGATGGGAAAAAGAAATATTGTCAGTGTTCAAATGAATGATTGCTTACATCATCTTGCCTTAAAATGTTTGAAATATAAAAAAGATGAGCATCAGTCTTAACAAAAATTATTAGTTTGGGTCTATCAGTCATTAGTTATTCCTTCATCTTTAAAGACTGTTATCAAAATGTTATCAAAAACATTGGTAGTGAAGGTCTTGGGCTTTCTCCTTCTGAAAGAGGTTATTAAAAGGGGGAAAGGAAATAAATTTAAGCATCCAATTTATTTAGTTTTTTGGGGGTTTTTTTTTAATTGTTTCTCACCTTGGAAAATGGAAAGTCACCAGCATCAGTTTCATGTTACTGGAATAAGTTTCACTTTCGGGTTGTCAGAGCTGCCGTATTATGGCTGCCAACACTGTAGGATGAAATTTATTGCTTGAAAAACAACGGCTCCCACTGGATTTAGAAAACAATATAATTGCAGTATTTTATAGGGCATAAGTTTCATAAATGCCAGAGGTAATTGGCCTCTCACCCCCATCCTCAGTGTCTGTTTAGTTCCTCTCCCTTCATTCCCCCCAGGCTAGGTCTGGGACCACTCCAAGCCGGCAATGTTCTCTGCATGACAAGCATACTGACGCGCTGAAAGGAGAACAGCATTAATTGCCAGCTTAAGCCTAAAACCACACAACAGAATTGTTAAGCAAGGCTCAGGGTTGGGTACAACCAGCCTAACCCCTCTGAAGCTGGGAATGACATCAAATTGCATCAGACTACCCACAAGCAGAGCACCCTGCTGAAGAGCCCAGACTGACCTGAGCACATCAGAAGTCAGTGTCGTGTCGGTTTTCATCTCCCCAAGCCAGAGATGCTAATTTTCATTCATGGATAAGAAATAAAGGTAATGCCTTAGAAGAAATTCAAACGTTTGGCTGAAGGACGAATAACTGAGCATTCCCATAACATGAAGAGTAAAGAAAGCAAGAGTGAGTCTAGTTTTTATTTTGTCCTATCTTCCTTTCTAGTATTAGTAAACATTCACTGCAAGCCATGTTTTCTAGAAAGAAATCACAAAGAGGGAAAAAAAAAGGTAAGAAATGGAAAAGGGCAGAACCATAGAGGTGGTTAGAGATAACTAAAGTGACGGTCTAATTTTAAGCAGAAAGAAAAATTAAGAAAACAAATACATTTCCTGGGTAAAAAGAAGGAAAGTAAAAGCAGTTCTTCAGCATGAACAGAAGCCAAGAATGAAATCCTGGTCCCTGGGCACAACCCAGCACTTGGCAGAATAATTTCCATAGGATTTAGGAAGATAATTATTTAATCTTTCCATATGAAATTTCCCATAGAAAGAATTTCCCGGCTGAAAAAGACAGGCAAAATACACAGATGTGCTTTAGCTCTGGGCCTTAAGTAGGGAAGCCCTAGTTTAAAGTCACCCAGAGAGTCCATGGGAAGATGCACTCCTTGACACAGCTTAGCAGTGTGGTCCTTCCCCCTCAGTGACAGTCAAGCATCTCCTTCCCAAACCTGCACACGTTCTCATGCATCTAAGGCACAATATGCAGGTGCCAGGGTGGCTCAGCACCAACATGTGCTCAGGAACTGCTGCATGGCAGTAGTGATGACGTCTGTCCCAAAGGGAATACAGAAAAAACAAGGAGATACTCAAAAGCAGAGAGCACTTTTGAAAACAATCACTTATGAGGGGCATATAGAAAAGTTGCCAGGGGGAAGTGTGCAAGCCACCCCATTCAGAGCTCTTGGGATCTAATTTCAGAGGCATGAATGTTTGCAGAAAATAGGTTTTCAGGCACAAAATAAAAATCATCAAGACTATATTTTTTTCCAAAGAGAGAGAAATCCTTGTCCCTATATGGAAGCTGCACAAAGCATTTTTAAACGTACCCTAATGAACCTGTCAGTGTACTTACTAATGAAGTAAGTGCTGATTGCCTAAACAGTCCCTATCCAGAAGTCTCTTCAGGAGAAAGTTCAAGGTGCTGGTTTTACTCCTGCTTGTGGCCAATACTTACAGCCAAAGAGGAGAGACAGCACTACTTAAGCTGATAATCAGCCTTTGTTTCTGATGCAGTTTAAAGAGCTAGCTGGGCAGGTAGAGTGTATGAGATTTCTGAACATGCTCAGGGCTGAATTTATGCTGACAGTAGAAGGGGCTGTCATGCACAGAGCAGACATGAGCTACACAGCTGCTGCCAGTGAGCTCTGGAAGCTGTTTATTTTGTCCAGTGGCTGTTTTTTACCTAAGCACACACCAGGTAGGAACTTCTCAGGTGAAATGAGCTTGCCCAGAGCCACACTTCACACAGGGTTATCAGTAATTTTCAGGGGAGACCAAAGCAGGCATTAGCAGAGGGTCAGAAAAGATATCACATCCACTCTGACCACTGCTCATCTAGGTCAATTCCCAACCCTTTGTGGTGGTCCGAATGCTTAGTGGTGTGGGACACGCAAACCCTGTTTATGTCCTCACTTCTCAGAGTTTGTACCATTGTGATTTTTGTGACCTTAACAGCGAAGTTGTCCATATCCAAGCTCTAAAGGCAATTTGAGGTCATATCTGCAGCTAAATTGCATCAAAAAGGGGAATGGTGTGACTCTGCAACACCTTCATGTTCCCAAGATAGAAAAGAAAGGGTTTTATTACCTGCTGCCTGCATTTCTTCAACACTTCAAGCTGTCTCAAAATCAGTGGCCTCACAGCAAAATATAAAAACTTACATTGCGACAGATTGTCTTGGTGAGATTTGCCAACAGTGACTTTCACAGTTACTCTGATTGAGTCCAAAATCCTAGGGTTCCTCTTTGCCAACAAAACATCTGGCTTGCAGAGTCTGTCACAGCATGTTGCAGGGGTACAACTAATTCATTTCATATCCACTTCATTGTGCTTAATGCAGCACAAAGATAATAAAGGAGTTTCACTCTAAAACATTAGTTCCCAGGTTGGTACAATGGATTAAGCTGATTAAATCTGAGCCACATCACCCCACGAGACAATTCAAAATGTCAGTGGGACATTAAACAGCAGGACTTGTCCTCTTAGCAGTCAAATCACATACCACCCACAACCCATTGCAGTGCCCTCTGTAAGGATCCGTATCAGGCCATGGGCCCTAATGCCATACCTGTGGGTCACCTTAAGGAACCACCTCATTGAACATTAGGCAACATACTTATATCTACAGCTGGTCCCTTGGCCACTTCACAAAGAAAAGCAGGGTAATAACCTACTGTGTACACAACGCTGACAACACTAAGTATTTCACAAAACCCTTTCATTTTCCTGGGAAGAGCTACTTTTGATCAGGCACTGATGGGGTTTTCCAGATCTTGACTGAAGCATTACTTGCTTCACTTGTGCTTGGGGCCGTTTGGAGGTGGTTTCCAGGAAGGTCAGTTCCCTACTGCTGCTGCTACCTGGGCTGGCAAGTTCAGGACATGCAGCAAAGTCCCAGCCCATCCCTGGGACTTGTCTCCTGTTAAACCACATATTTCACTGCCGATCCCCACCATCTTTCAGGAGTCTCTACCACCAATATCATGTTAGGAAGCCTCTCTATACATCTCAGCACCTCTGCAGGGTTTATTCTTAACAGAATTTCCTTAAAGGAAGCTTGCAGGCAACCTTGACAAGAAGCCATTACTTTGTCAAGGATGTACAGTTGTAATACAGCAATTACAGGACTCTGCAGACCTTGGGCCCACGCAGTCCAGATGCTCCAAGAGCTGGAGCACCTCTCTTATGAGGACAGACTGAGAGAGCTGGGTTTGTTCAGCCTGAAGAGAAGGTTCCAGGGAGACCTTAGAGTAACTTTCAGTACCTAAAGGGGGCCTACAAGAAATCTAGAGAGGGACTTTTTACAAAGACATGTAGAGACAGGACAAAAGGGAATGGCTTTAAGCTGATAGAGGGTAGATTTAGATTAGATATTAGGAAGAAATTCTTCACTATGAGGGTGGTGAGGCACTGGCACAGGTTGCCCAGAGATGCTATGGTTGCCCCATCCCTGGCAGTGTTCAAGGCCAGGTTGGACAGAGCAGCCTGGTCTAGGAGAAGGTGTCCCTGCCCGTGTCAGGGCAGCTGCAACTAGATGATCTTTAAGGTCCCTTGCAGCCCAAACCACTCTGTGCTTCTATGATTCTATGATTAATGGGTATAATCCTGCTGGTTTGCAGATCTCCTCTCTATCTCTTACACAATCACATGCACAATGCTGTAGTGCCTGTTGCTATCCCAAGGCCTCCTTTTGAGGTGCTCCTCACATAGCCTGCCAAATGCCAGGATAGACAATTACCTCTGGTGATTCACATTAAAGAAGAGAGCTTCAGCAGTCATTAGCAGAGGCCTTCACTACAACAAAACACACTAATCTATTCTTCTCCCCGCCTAAAACACAGTTTGTGAAGAGAGAGAGAGGAAGAAAGACAAAGAGACATAAAGAGGAAATAAGGGAAAGAGAGAGAGAATGAAGAGGGAGAAAGAGAGAAGAAGGGAAGGGAAGGGAAGGGAAGGGAAGGGAAGGGAAGGGAAGGGAAGGGAAGGGAAGGGAAGGGAAG
>JANEXQ010059936.1:0-15274 GCA_026283885.1 Poicephalus gulielmi
GAAGCCAGGAGGAAGCAGAGAAAGGACACCTGACCCAAACTAACCAAAGAGGTATTCCATACCACAGCACGTCATGCCCAGGATGTAAAATTGGGAGTTACCCGGAAGAGCTAGCTCTCTGCTTGGTTGACGGGTGGTGAGCAATGGTTGCATTCTCTTCCCTTGTTATTTCCCTTGTCATTGTTATTATTGGTGGTAGCAGCAGTGGTTTATTTTATACCTTAGTTACTGGACTGTTCTTATCTCAACCCATGGGAGTTACATTCTTTCCGTTCTCCTCCCCATCCCTCTGAGAGTGGGAAGGGGCGTGGGGTGAGGACAGGTTGGGGGGTGGGGAACGAGCAGGCTATGTGGTTTTCTAATTTACATCTAAGCTTAAACCACGACAATAGCTCATAAAAGCTCTAGCACAATACAGATCTCTACAGCTCAGTTATAAACCAACAAAGCCAGGGGTGCTGTATATCAACAAAATACTGCCAAACCCTTAACTGGAGGGATGCAAGCTACAACTCCTCTAATATTCAGTTTGTTATTACATTCCAGAGAACAAAGTACTTGTACTGACAAGTAGGAACGAATTTAGGGGCCAGTCAAGTGTTTTAAATTGTTTGGGGTTTGGGTTTTTGGTTTTTGTTGTTGGTTTTTTTTTTTCCTTGCATTTTATGTTTTCATGTACCCTGGCCTCATAAGTCATTGCTGAATCAGTAACTGAAGTGCTGACAGGTATTTCTATGATTGCATGACAAGGCATGGTCTCTACTCAGCAGTCATTATAATAAACTTTGCCTCAATTTCTTGTTTTTATGCAGTCCAGTATAAGGTACAGTAAGACATAGTAATGCCATTTTTGAAACACTAAATCAAGAATGCACCTTAGTTATCACCTGAGATATACACTCATATCCCAACAGTTTCGATGAATGACCTATCAGTGGATGACTGAGAAATATCTTCTAAATGGAAAATACTATTTCTACACATCAGACTGCTGTTTATTTTTATTGTTGGGGTTTTTTTTCAGAAATTCATAAACATTTAAGATAATCATTTTTTTCCTCTTATTGGAGATTTATTTTTTTATCTGAAGTACCTACAAATATAACATTACCTGGAAATACATTCTTCTTTCCTAACACTGGAAAAATGAAGTCTCAAAATACGGCCTGAGTTCCAAATAAGGTATGAAGTAAAATATCAGCTGTGAATAGCAGCCCACAAAAGATTTCTGGACAGCTGTACCCGTATTTGAATTCCAGAAATGCTACTTTGAAATATTTTCATTGCAGAAATGTAACCTCTGACAGGCAGTTTTGCAGTGTGTGAAGCAGAAACATGTATCTGGTGCCATTCTTTGAAGCTGAATTTCATGGAATAATTGTTGCAGTGTTATCAGCTCTTTTTATGAACAAAAGAAATCACTTTATATATGTGAAGTCAATTTGACATTCCTATTAATGCTTTCAGCTTAATAGTCTTAATACACAAATAACCTCAGCAGCAATAAAGTTAAAATAGTTTTATTTATCCCTTCTGCTGTCTACACCTTCCTCTGCTGTGCTTGCACTCTCTCCCCAGACGCCAGTGGGGCTAGTCATCCTTTAAATGAGGGATATCACAGCAAGCTGTCCTGGAACCTGCCCTGCGAGGAGTACAGCACTAGTGAATGGATTCCCTTCCACTTCAGTTTAGCATTTGCTTGAGATAACTTTGTTTCCTTGCTCCAGGCTTCTGCCTTCTGGCTGCTCCCAGTTGAGGTGTGAGTGTGGACTCAGCCTCCCCAGGGGCTCTTGTTCCACAGACTTCCGATGGAGGCACTGGTGAAGCACAAACAGCGGAGGCAACAAACACTTGGCCCTGAGGCAGGAGCTGAAACCAGCTCAGCCCAGCTCTGGCCGACGTGAGCCCAGGCTTGCCCTGAGACCTGTGCTCTTAAGTCAGAGCACAGCCTGAGGACTTTAAAGCTGTGCAGTGGGTTGACCCTGGCTGCTGGATAGGTATCTCCGCAGCTACTTGTTCACTCTTCCCCACTCGCAGCAGGAAGGGGGAATAGGACAAAGAAAAGAAAAAAAGGGGGGGTTGTGTGTGAGAAAAGACAAATCTCCCAAAATCCCCAACAATAAAAACACCCTTGTAGGCTGAGATAAAGAGAGTTCAATAGGTGAAGCTTGAGGGATGTGACACAAAAGCAATCACAACCTTTCACGGTAGTACTGATGTTGGAGTCATAGCCATCTTGGAAAGCAAAAGCCTCTTCCTCTTCTTCCTCTACCACATTTTGTTGTTGCTGATCATAATGTTATATGATATACAATTCCCTTTGGCCAGTCTGGGTCAGCTGTCCTGGCTGTGCCTCCCTCAGTCTCTTGCCCACCCCCCTAGCCTATATCTGGGGGGAAAAAGAAAGCCTCGATGCTACGCAAACGCTAATCAGAAACAGCCAAAATACTGTTGTGTTAGCTCTGGTTTAGCCACAAATCTAAGATACAGCACCAGATGGCTGCTATGAGGAAAGCTAGCTCCATCCCATCCAGACACAGTACAACTTGTAATAGTGAAAATCAAATTAACTGTGCTATAATTGTGATTGGCAGTTAAGTAGAGGGAATGACAGAAAAATGTTTTATATTGCTTGTTACACCATATTTTCACAGAGTGCTACCCAGTTTTGCTAGAACTATTGAAATACATTCATTTTCATGTGCTTTGATTTCATACATTTTTTCTGATTTCTCAGGAAGGTTTTACTTTATGAGCATCATTTAATGAACCTTGGGAAGCATTTGTTTTTATTATGTTATGCCTGTCTTATCTTTCAAGAATAGTTCACTTTGACTAAGTTGAGAAAGAGTTCAGGAAAGAAAAAAAATCCCATAAAATATCATTTTCATGCACTCAAAGAAAGTAAAGTACCTGGAGAATCAATTACATTGTAAAACCTTAGAATCATAGAATCATAGACTAGTTAGGGTTGAAACCTTGTCAGAGTTCTCTGCATTAAAAAATATGTATTATTTGCAATTCTATTTTCTGTAAGTGAAATTACTCTCAAGAAACTGGTAGATAGGTCAGAATCAAAGAAATTAAAAATTTTGTTCTCAAGCTGCAGTGCCAGGCAGTTCTTCAGAGTCTGATGAAAAATGACTGCCAGGAGTTAAATACAAGAATGAGTTAATGCTGTACCTGCCATAAGAGCAGAGAAAGAAAAAGTAGCATTATAATGACCAGTTATTCTAAGGGGTCAGAAACCTGAAAATTGCCTCTCCTGAAATGTTTTTACTGTCATAGATTTTGTTCATTCTCTAGGTCAGTACTTCCAACAGAATGCATCAGTGTTTTGGCATTCCACAGAACAGAAACATTAAATATTTAATTTATTTATTTCTTAATAAAAATGCAGGTGAGGTTTCAAGCAACGCTTTCAAGAGCTAGATGTTCAAATAGGAATTCAGAAGCATCAGTGCATACAGAAAATTGGTTTTTTACAAAGTAAAAGACAAAGAAAACGGTTTTACATAGTGTATTGTGACAATGATCATAATTATGACTGAGGTAAATCATGTGGTAGTGGTCAGCTTGTGTCATATTGCGTAATTATAGTGGTAGCAGGTAAGATTTTTTTAGATGTTTTTGTAAAATGGGTTTCAGCTTTGGCTTCAACTTATATACATTGAATTACAGAAAAGTGGCTAAAGGTCCTCAAGTGAGTCAATTAGTCCATAGATAAATAGACACACATATTTCTCATTCAAATTGCTAATATCTAATATTTGGCTAAATGTATAAGAAGTTCTTATTACTCTAAGAGTAATAAGAATTAATGTTAGCCTTAAGTTAATAATTAATATTAATTAATATTTTATAATAATAGTAAAGCAAGTGTATTGCTTTAATATTAACATTGTTATTTGCAGATCAATAATATTGTATAATATTTCTTTAATATTAATGTTATTATTTGCAAAGCACTGGTAAGATGAGACATCTGAGTTCAGCTTCTCAGCTGAAATGGTTAAGATATAAGTTTTATTTCTTTGGTTTTCTGGCTTTTTTTTTCTTTTTTGTTTGCTCTACATCATACTGCCTACTATCATCTTTTCTAGTGCGGCAGCTTTGGAGAGGGTTTTTGCCTTTTAGGGATATTTTCTTCTACTTTACAAGACAAGAAAATGGAACTTCTTTCTTTAAAGGAGAAACTAAGCACAGTACCATTGGGAAAAGACTTTCAGGTTAGTGGCAAAGAACTATGACCCTCTGACAGCAGCTACATATACTTGACACCTTTTGCTCAATCATAATCTTTTTTACTGTGTAATGATTTTTCAGCTCCATGTAGCCGTGCAGTCAGGCTGTGTTGAAGTATACCTCAGCCAGCTTTGAGAGCAGTAGGCTAAATTTCACTACAGATGGAGTCTGGTGGAGAGCTATTAATTAAATAGCCAATTAGCCATCTCTCATGATAGCAGCCTTCAATGCTGTGTGATACAGCACATACCAGCTATAACTATACAGGACTGATCACCTTTTGGGAAAAGTTACACATAGCCACAGAAGTCTTAACACCCAGATGACTTCTTCACATGACATCTTGTTATCCATTCTTCTGCTGCAATTAATTTAATAGATTCATTGTGTCTTAGAAAGAAGTACCCTTTTGAAATTAAAGCTATAGTTAAGATAATATGCAACAGATCTTGTTAAACAGAAAATAAAAAAACCATTGGGTTTTTAACATAAACTGGAAAGAAATCTTCCAACAATTTTAGAAATTCTACTCAATAAATTCTTCCTTAAAAATATTTTTTTTGTTATGAATCAGCTAATAAAAGGCAGTCAATAATAATAATAAAAAAGAGCATCAAATGGGCAGCCGTATATTTATATAAGAAGGAAAAAAAGAAATAGAAGTCTTGGAGATACACACATTAATATGGGGGGGAGGGGGACATGAGGAGACTAAAGTAACAAAGATTTGTAAGTAAGACAAAACCTAAACTAGCCTGCAGCTAAGGAAAGAATTGTATTTGCCTCTTTCACCTTTGAGAAATCAAAGGTAACAAGACCAAAGAGGCCAGCTATGAGGATTCTCCTCAAGGGAAGCAGCTTTAAGTTCTGCCTTGGGCTTCATGAGATCTGACTGTCAGAGGAAGCACAAGAGATGCTGTGAATCAGCAGCACTTCTCTCTGCTCTCTCTTTGCCTGAATGTTATGTTTAGATTCTTGCTCACATTTTCTCCACCTGTGTCTCCCAGCTTGTTGGAAGACCATATCCTGCATCAGAAAGATGGGGAATGAAAATGTTCCACTGAGGATATAAAAGTTAAGAATCCCATTAACAAACTGTGTCATACGCTAAGATGTCAATAAGTGAAAAAAACCCGCTGCTCCTTACGCTCTTCCCCTGCTCCAGCTTGGGCTGCATCCCACAGAATACAGTCCTTCCCACAGGCTGTGGTTCTTCACAGACTGCTCCAGCGTGGGTCCCTTTCATGGGGTGCAGCCCTTCAGGAACAGACAGCTCCAGCATGGGCCTCCTGCAGGGTCACAGTTCCTGCCAGCAAACTGCTCCAGTGTGGGCCCCTCTCTCCATGAGGCTTCAGGTCCCGACCAGAGTCCTTTGGCATCGGATCTCTGTGGTTCAAAGCCTTCTTCAGGGCATATCCTCCATGAGCTCTAGTGTGGATATCTGCTCCATCATGCTCCACTGTGAGCTGCAGGAGAACACCCTGCATCACTATGGTCTTCTCCATGGGCTGCAGTGGAAACTCTGCTCCGGTGCCTGGAGTATCTCTTCCTTCACTGACATGGGCATCTGAATGACTGTTTCTGTCACTTTTTTTCACTTCTTTCTCTCACAGCTGCTGTACAGTGTTTTTTACTCTGTTAGAGTATCATTTGTTATCACAGAGGCACCACTGCCATCACTGATGGGCTTAGCTTTGGCTAGCTGGGTTTGGACCTGGCTGAAACCATCTTTGTCTGACATGGGGCAACTTTTGGCATCCTCTCACAGAAGCAACCCCAGGAGCTCCCCTGCTACATAAACCCAATACTTTACCGAATTAAAAAAACAGACGTAGTACCAAAGTGTAAAATTTCACAAGGTCTTCCAAAGGAGAGTCATACATACAGAAGTTATGGATTCTATCACAATATGTTTGCTTTCTGTTTGACCATGAGGATCCTGTAAGTAAGAAACACAGACCTGATCCAAAGCCAAATGAACCTGTTAACTGTGCTTCTGGTGAACGCTAAAAATACTGATAGAAATCAGTCCATTAATTCTTCACTACCTCAGGTAATATAAATTGTTTTTAACTTCAAAGACATGCAGAAAGTTTCTAAAAAAAAAATAAATATGCAAAGTAATTTAAAAACAGTAGAAAGGATAATATGCAAGTAAATTATTAGCTGTCACTTTTCCACAGGGAATAATTGTCAACCTTGAAAAAAGCCACCCAGTCGTCAAAAGGATAATAGGAATCCCTAAACCACCCTAAAAGTAAAGTACTAACAGCAGATTTCTCTTTTTACAATTAATATTAATTGTTTCCTTTGACCCTAAAATCTTGATTTCTTCAGCCTGTAATTGACTTACTTTCAAGTGTCTCTGTTAAAAAGAAGGAAGAAAAGTAATTATTGCCAGAAATAAAAAACTCGTATTAATCACAATTAAATGCAGTAATGTCTGATTAAAATTTTTAATCAATCATGTTATTTTATGTTTAACTCGCTAATGTGAGGACCACTAGAGTGGACAGCCATCTGTGCCTCTGTAAAATTAGAAATATGATGAGTTATAGCTATGGGTAGTTTAAGGCTATACCATGAATACAAATCATTAGAGCTGTGACAGTTTTAACATACTGTCAAAAAAGTTTATCATCAGCTGCATTTGTTGTTCTTGTCATGGAAAAAAGAAGTACCTAAGAAAGATCTGCACTTCCCTCATCAGCTTTTCATAACGTTTTGCAAATAATGAGAGAACAAAGTTTTCCTGACTTTCTGTTCATGTAGCATAAATTGTCTTTGTCATAGTTTGTGCTACAGTCTGAAAATCGCATGCTCCACTTTTTCCACATCTCTCATGTACTGGAAGATCAAAACTGGATGCAGTACTCTAGATGCATAGCACTAATAAACACTGAATGAAACAACATAACCAGGTTCCTCAATCCACCAACCATGCCTCTGCTAATACAGCCCGTGATGTAATTAGCATTCTTTACTATTAAATCCAATAAGCGTTTACAATGTGTTTAAATACCTGTCCAGTGGTTGCTGTTTTCAAATCCATGTAGTTATACAGAAACATATTGTAAAAAAACAACACAAAACAGCAAAAGAGCTGGGTTTAATTTTTAGTCTTGATGTCAAAACAAAGATACTACCTTACTCCCTTCCAAACCACCGTGTTCCTTTTTATCCTTTTACATTTTCCTAATTATTTTAAATGCTACCTATAAGTATGTATTTAAAACAGACATGGAAGGTAAAGATGTAATGAACAGACTTCCTTCACTTGTATTGTTTCAAGTCATTGGTTAAATATCATCCCCATGAAAAAGATAGACAATAATCACCTTGAAGCATTTAGGATTTAATATTCTTTCTCCTTGGTATATATTGATCACAATTTAAGGTTCTGTTTTACCTGAAATTACGTTTCTTTTTTTATTAAAGCGTACCACAGCTGATGGATCCTTAAGTGTCTCAGCTCCTGACAGAGCTGACATATGTCTTTGAGGCTTTTAGGATGCCAGAACTTGAAACAGGAATAAATGTATGACTTTGTGCCTTGTGAGAAGAGATTGGGTTTGGACAAAAGTTATTAATCAAACAAGAAACTGGACTTCGATCATGATTCTGTGAATAAAATTACTCTGTTAATTTTATTATTAGCATAAAATTACTTGGTTAACAGTAATCTTGCATCTAAATGTACCTGATGGTTGAGGTATTACAATCTAAATCCAGATTTAGTTCTGAATTTCATGGTGTCAAATCTTTTTTTTAATTTAAAAAAATGTTTGGATAGTTGGATATTTTAACAAAAAGGTAAAGAAAAAGAGATGCAGGTATTTACTTTGAAATAATTCTTTGGTGTTTTTTATTTATTCAAAATTTTAAGAAATAAAATGATAGACACAATATCTTAGTTCTTGTAATGACTTCCATATTATATTGGGTTCATTTTCCTGAAGCATCCAATGGCAACTTCAAGGTAAGCATAGTCACAGCTTATGAGTTTTGCAAGAATATGGGGAAGGAGCAATGAAACAATAAAGGAGAAAATCTAAACCTTTGTTATTAGTGTTTTCAGTGCTTGCGGGCCATTATAAAGAAAGACATCTTTTACTTTCAGGCTACGTCAGGCTTCACCATAATGAGCACAAAAAAAAAATGCAAATATATATCGATTTTATACAGAGGTCACTGCAAGTGACAAGCAATCTGTGAAAAAGTTAGCAGTCCTTTGTAAGAAAATTAATTAGAAAGATGACTATAACCTTTTTTTAATGAATAGCAATAATAAATGACTTCCTCGGTGGTTTTGTGACCCTGTCAAGTTAGCAAGGTGGCCTCCCCTGAATCGATTCTACGTTTCAATCCCTTTTGTAATCACAGTCTCACAGCTGTGGAAAATAGCACCATTCATTAATTGACCACTGATTATTTGCATGTGTAGTGGGCAAGAAGCACCCAGGTTCATCTTCTCTGTTCTTGATGGTTCTTGGGAGCAAAACTGAGGGACATTTGTCATCCTCAGGTCTTGAATGCTGTTTTTATTTCTTCTTGGTATTGTTGTTTGAATAGTTCACTTGTCAGTGTCACAGCAGGCTAGTGAGCAAGAAGAAATAACAGCTTTAGTAGCCAGCTCTGGTGCATGAAGCACATGAAAAACATCTTCCCAAAACTAGCACTGCTGTTTTGAGTTTCATTAAAGCTATTATCCAGTAAAGATATACTTAAGAAAATCTACTTGTATGCATTAATTATAGGTTTTGCCTGCTAATACTAACATCTTCAATAAAAGACAACAGTCAGTTAGTAAACACTGTGATTGGCCTCCAGGATTTTGAGACCTTTTGCACTTGAAGATACATAGCACCAGACAATACAGTGACTGGAATCTTTTTGCTGCATATGGAGTGGGGAGTTTCTTACTCCTATGAGATAAGATGCAAGAGCTGTTTCGATATTTCATTGTGAAGTAGGGGTAAAGGAGTTAAAAAAGCCGCATTTAATTCCTTTTCGAGTAGCACATCCAGTGAGGCAGTACTGAGAGCATCTGATGAATTTAGCCGTCATAATTTTCAAAGCAATTCTGCCTATAGGCTAATACTTAGGAACTTTCATAAATAGAATTCTTGACTGTGTCTCCTGGGCATGTTTAAAGTTAAGCTCCCTCACAAGGTTTTAAGGCAGCCCTTTTTCCTGATATTAGTAGCCTTCCATATGTGTATAACAGTATTACAGGAGCTAGCAAGTTAGAGATAAGATCATCATTCCCTGGGTATTCAATAGAAAAATAATTTAGAAAAAAATAAATAGCGGAGAAACTATAGAGTGACATTGGGAATTTTTGGTACTGCAACTTTTTTCAGAAATCTGAAACTTTTTTAAGCAGAAAAGCAATGAATGAACATACTTATTCTGAGCTATGACAAACACAGCAAGAATATATAATTGCAAAAATGTGTCTGTTAGAGTAGAAAAGTGACACTACAACTTCTTAATGAGGTTACATCTCTTCTTATATCTGAAGTTTATTCTGTGGTTTATATCTTCACACAACTTCTGAAACAACAATAAAGACTGAAGTATTGCCTTTGATAAATCATTTAAATAATTATTAACACATACTGAAAATATACGACAATTCTTCTGTTCCTGAAATCACCATTGATATATAGCTTTTCAAAAACCCACAAGAAAAGATCTTTACTTTTCTTTAAATAAAACTTTCTCTTGAACACTATCTACTACAAATGAGGGGTTAGAATCCAAATATGTTTTCTGATATTATTTTGATATAGTTTGTGTCTGAAGAAAAAACTTACAGCATTTTTCAGGTTTGATTTGCACTTACTTTAAGTCACACAGAAAGATTCCTGCTATTTGGAGACAAAATTTCACATGAACGACTTCTGAGCTCTAATTTCATTTCAATCTGAACCCAAGTGTCATCTCTTTAGATAAATTAATCCAGGTTTAAACAATTCTCCCTTCAGTGCACCTCAATTTTCAGGATGCAGTAGAAAAATCTAAATAAAATTCTAGGTTTCTGTTAAGAAGAAACTGTGCCAGATTTTCCCACCTCAAAACTTTATTTTAAAAAAAATGTAATAGAAGGTGAACTGGAAGATTCTTGGGAACTTTCTCCAAAAAGCCACATCCTCAGTCATATATTTGACTTCAAAAAATGCTAAGAGACAAGCTAAATATCTTCATATTTTATAGTATGCTATGAGAATGACCTGATAATGGTTTTTTAAAATACAATTATTGAATCCTGTAAAAATCAGCAGACTGAGAATCTTTCTAGGCTGCCATTCCAGTCATATGGGAAGAGTCCAAAAGCCCACTGAGAATGCAGTGTTTATGTTTGATAATCTGCCAAAATGTAATTAAAATTTTTTGATTACTTACATGTTAGTACTTTTGAAAGAAAAAAGCATCATAAAGGAAAAGGGAATGTAATTTATTGCACTAAAATAAGGATGCTGAAGAAAAGTGGGCTGCATTTTAGAAACATTGCCAACAACCAGTCATGCATGTCTGTCCTTCTGTTAGTGTTAATCTTGTGCATTGTACTTTCCTTTCTTTCCCTTTTTAAAAATTTTTTGTCATATTTGAAAAATATGAAAGACGAAGACAGGAGGAGTGGGTGGAAACAGGCAGGGAAGAAGTAGAGAAAAAAATACAATTCTATCACCTCATTTTTTATCACATATGCTGACACTGGAAATTTGTGAATTCACCCAGTGATGTTCCATCACCCAGGACAGTCTGAAAATCTTGGACGTTACAGTTTTCTTTTTCCACTGAGGGATATAGCCATATAACTGCAGTATGTCCCTAACCAAACAAAAATTGTATTTATAGTCTTAACTGTTGCATTTTTAAAGTGGAAATTAGCAAGTATTTATCTTATATTACATAGCTTTGTCTTTGGTTTCTGTGAAAGAAGATATAAGACAATATTAACAGAGTATTTTATATGGAGATTTGTACTAAAGAATAGGACAACTGACAGATACCTCACCCTAACTTGGATAGAAGAATTATCACTTATTGCCACTTCATCATGTTATTCATGCCATTTATCTTGGAGTCAACAAACAGATACCTAATTTGAGTATAATACCTAGTCTCCTTCCATAATAAAAGATAAGTATCTCTACATACCACTTCATCCAAATCACAGATAGGAAGGATGTATGTCTCTTGTAACACATTTCTGTGCAGTGACTACAGGTCTTTGCACAGGATTTTTGGAATCCCTGAAATAGAAAAAAAAGAAAAAAATGTGGAAAAGGCCCTGTTGAGTATTTAGGCCCAGAAAAAGTTGATGAGACAAGCGTCAGATTCCAAGCTTTTAAAAGACAACAGCTATGTGGTTTCATAAAACTGAAAAATCTACTTCATTGTGCTCTGCTTTTCACAATTGTTTTGTATAATTGAACATGCCTACACCCACATCTGGGTAAGTATATCAGGTGTGGAGCTCTCCAGATCTGATTTCGTTACTTTCTTCCTGTGAGTAGTGCAGGTCTTTCATTTAGCAACAAGGGAGAGAGAACCACTATTTATTCAGACAAGAAGATAAAACATGACTAAAATATTTACAAACGTTACAGGGGGGAAGGAAGTTACAGTCCCTTAAAGTACTTAAAACCACATTATTTCTCAAATGTTAAGCAGTTAAATGGAAAATTCAAGTCTTGAATAGATTACAAAAACCAATAAGCAGCTATGACCACAAGCTACAAAACTGACACTGGCTGATGCAAATTCAATACATGTAAATACAAGAGTCATGCCATGCAGATGTGTCTAAACAAGAAAACAACAATACCCTCTTTATTTTTTCTTTTCCTTTTTTTTCTTCCCCCACCCTCTGTCACCCTCCGTCACCCTTCCAATAGACAGGTTTATATCGTATCATCAGGAAAAATTTATATAGATCAGTACAGAGTTAGTGCTTTTTTCCTCCTAGAATCAGGGTCAAGACTATTTTAACAAGAGTAATGACCAAAATTTTTGCAACATAAACTCTCAAGAATCAGCTGCAAAGACCAAGCTATTACTTATATTAGTGGAACTTTCTCACCCAAGCTCAACTAGCATCCCTTTGTAAAGGCAAAATTTTGGAGTGTGGGATTTCTTATTTCAGATTTCCCCCCAGTATTGTTTACATGACTTCCTATGCTGATCTAGATATAGATCGTTCAGATCTTCTTCAGTCACCTAAGTGGTCACATACCAAATATTTCTTACAGTGTATGCACAATTTTCCCCCAAAAGAAAAAGAAATGTAAATGTCTTTTGGTTGCATATAGCTTGCTATTTAGGAGACCAGGATGACCTTTGCAAAAGTTCAAACATGAATAAATTGCTGTGTATTTACATTGCTGAAGTGATAAAGCAAAGTCTCTTTTTGTCAATGGTTCCTCTCACAGTAGCAATCCCCCCTTGATTGGCACCAGTGATTAAAAACGGATGGTGTGATAAAGCCATTGCATTTTATCAGAGCACCTATCATGATTTGACAATGTTAGCCCTGTTACCAGTGACAAAGATGACAGTTTTTTTAAGTTCCTGTCTTTATCCAGCATATTTGGAGACTATCCAATACACTTAAGGTAAAGTTTCTTTTGTTGGGGAAGGCCAAGTTAACAAGGCTGATGCATAGTTCTTCTTGGTAGCACTGAAAGATGGCAGAATAAGAAAGAAGGAACATAGTAGAAGCTGCTTACAGCAACAGCAATGACATCGTAAGCAGTTTCACTAAGCTGTCAAAAGACAGGATGCCTGACAGAGAATCTCTGCTAATCTTGGTACATGGAATGACAGCCACAACGTTCTGTCTTGGAAGACAGGAATTTAGCAGCTACCCAAGAAATGGAAAAAAGAGTAGTGATGATCTAAGACATGCAGCTTTCCAAGAAACATAAACATTTCCTTACAGAAATGTGCATGAAGTAAAACTGAATTGGTCAATCACCTAATGGTTTTTGTCCTCTGTTAATGAAAAAATTATCACGATCAAATTCAGCTTCTCATTTATAATCTGTTCAATCTGTCGTGGAATGCTTTGATGCAAGACAATCTATGTTTGATCATTAAAAAATTGAGATCAAACACAGAATTAAAGATGTTCTCTCATGGATTCTATAGGAAGCTTATTTTCTCAGTGAATATTTCATAGATGGGATTTGTATAAAATCATACTGAAAAGTTGTAAAATACATGAAGCAATGGCATCAGATTCAAATCTAATGACCAGTCTAATTATTTAAATTTTTCTTGTACCACATTAGATCATGCGTTAAGCCCAAACTTCTAGTCCTCCTTGAGAATGCACAGAATGTGCGGCAGCTGTACTCCAGATCACGGGATCAAGTAGCTATGATGAGTCCTCCTAGAAACTATCCCAGACCAAATGAAATGTGATTGGGAAAAGCCAACTTGGTTTTACCAATGGTAAATCATGCCTGACTAACTTCTTCTGACTGACTTAATGGCCTTCTATGACTAAATAATATCTTCTGTCAACAAAGCTATATCTGAACTTCAGCAAAGTACTCAATAGTGTTTTCCACAACCTTCTGCTAGAAAAACGTCATGATTCAGACTGGGTGGAGTGGTCTGTGACGTGTGTAGGAAAGTTGCCCTGGCTGAACTCAAGGTGGTGATCAAAGGCTTTTACTCAGGCTGGCAGTCTTTCGTAAGTGGCCTCCCCATAGGCATCAATACTAAGCCCCACACTGTTAAACATCTTCATAAATGACCTGGATGATGCATTGGAGGCACCTTCCCTGGGTTTACTGATGACACCAAACTGGGTGGTAAGGTGGACATGTCAGAATGGAGAACCATCCTACAAAAAGACCTGGACAGTCTGGAGGAGTGGGATAGCAAGAACAGTTTAAGAAAGACTAGTGAAAGATCCTGAACCTGGAACAGAAGAGCCAAAGAGCCCAGAACAGCCTGGGGTCTCTGTAGCTGGGGAGCAGCCTTGCTGAAAGAAACCCAGGGATCTTGATGGACAAGCTAAACAGAAGTCAGCAGTATACCACTACAGCAACAAAGGCAAACCAGATCTTGAGCTGCACCTGCAGGGGCATTACTAGCAAAGACAGAGATGTGATCATCCACTCTACTCAGAGGAAAGATTGAATGAGCTAGGTCTTTTCTCCCTGGAGAAGAGAAGGCTCCTGTGGACCTCATCGCAGTATTCTAGAAGTTAAAGGGCAGCTACAGAGGGCAGAGACTCTCTCTTCAAAGAAATCCACATGGAGATGTCAAGAAGCAACAGATGCAAGTTGCACTGGGGTAAGTTTGCATCTTAATAAAATAAATTTTCATTTACAGTGAGAACAATCAACCACTGGAACAACCTCCTCAGGTATGCAGTAGAGTACCAATAGCTGGAAGTTTTTAGGATGTGATTGGACAGAGTGCTCGATAATTTCATCTAGGCTTTCTTTCCCACAAAAGGTTGGACCAGGTAATCTTCTGAGGCCCCTTCCAACATGGTCTGTTCAATAACACTATGATTCTAACTTAATGTATACATTTTATATGGTAGATCTGCAAATATGCAGAAAGTCACAGTGAGATTTATTGCACATGAGAAAAGAGGCTCTTATGGCTTTTGTGGTTAAATCATTTCATGTTTATCTCATCAGTCATTGGAGGAAACTTCTTCCATATCCTTGGTTCTCAAAGCTACTAATAATTTTCTTTAATTTTGTAACTCATATATCTCATGTATAGCAACTAGTCTTTAAATATTGGTCTGAATCCATGTTCAACACTCCACAGACTCTTCCTGAGGGAAAAGCTTCTCCAAAAATTGTAAATACATTGCTTTTGATTTCACTGAATGTCCTTGGGTTTTGTACTGTATCATGGCATAATCCAAGCCGTAAATCAAAACCACACAGCCCGCTCGCTCACTCCCCCTCTTCCCTCCCCCCACCCCCACCCCCGGCGGGGTGGGGAAGAGAATCAAAAGAATGCAACTCCCACGGGCTGAGATAAG
>JANEXQ010059942.1:0-14490 GCA_026283885.1 Poicephalus gulielmi
CAGCTTGCTCCAAGCCCCTGTGTCCAACCTGGCCTTGAACACTGCCAGGGATGGGGCAGCCACAGCTTCTCGGGGCAACCAGTGCCAGTTATCCTTTGCATATGTGGGGAGTAGTGATTGCTGCATACAAGTGAACCTCATTCTCTTGACATTTTAGGCTAGCAAAGAATGGAAGATAATTTCATCTTATACTCCTGGTTTGGATGTACAAGTAGGAAACAAATTGCTAATCGAGATGCCTTTAGAGGATGCTGCTGGTATGCAGAAAAGAACTCCTTTTAATGTAGAAATGTACAAGGTGAGTTTTTTGTGACATTGGGATGAGGAAAGATAAACTCCATTTTTAAATCTTAGAAGTAGGGGAATTTCTTCAAGAAGTCCTTTCATCCTGTATTTCCATGTGTTCCTGAGGTTGCTTTTTTTGGTAGCTGTTCACATCTGTATAATACAGTCTTGATTTTCAAAGACGAGACGTTTTGCAAATGCAATTTGATAAGAGAATGAAAACTACGGGTAAGAGACTTTCAGGTAAATTTACAGAGCAGCTGTGGTTAAAGCAAATAGCAGATCAGCTTGCCAATGTTACTGGTTTAGTCTGGTTTCAGATCAGTGTCACTGCCTTAAAATTAAGGAAACTTCTGATAGTTTAATGAGTCAGATATTTTTTTACCATGCAGTCTTGAGAATGGATAATTGTGTGTGCAGGTGTTTAGGAGGAAAATGGCCTGTCACACCTACAGCTTCCTCAGTTGCAGTAGCTGTACTTTCATGCAAATTGCCTGGACAATTGCTTATATAATTGAAAAAAATACATATTTAATAGTTAGGCTTACTTGAAGATCCTTTCTTCTTGGTTATTAATTATATGTATGTGCAGTTTTCTTATAACTGCAAAGTGTGTTTCTCTGTAGTGGTTTAGCTCACCTGGCATTTAATTGATTTTATTTGGTGTGCTGCCTTTTGTTTGTGTCTGCCTCAGATGCTGAATGGAGAGCTGAAGCAGTTGTATACTGCCATTACAAGAGCCAGAGTCAATCTTTGGATCTTCGATGAAGACAGTGATAAACGAGCTCCAGCTTTTAAGTATTTCATCAAAAGAGAATTTGTTCAGGTTGTCAAAACAGACGAAAAGAAAGGTAAAGTTATCCTAAAGCTTTCTTTAAGAGGCTGTCAAACAGAGCAGCCTGCTCATGCTTTCTTACTTTGAAGCTGTGTAATAAAGACGGCTAAATTCCTTGGTCCCTGTAACAGTACTCATTGATAACAGCCCTTGCAAAGTTCCACTGATTTCTTTTGGCTCTAAAGATCAATCATATATGTTGATACATAGCTTCATTGCTTATTCATTAGTATGAGTTTTCCTGCTGTCAGAGGAGAAGAGTCAGAGTTCATTCAGACAGATCTGACCTAGCAATTAGATCTTTTTGAGTTCTAACCAGTCAATTTAGGTATGTAAAATATTTAATGAGTACAGGTGGATTGGCAGTCAGTACTATTTACTACACTTAAAGATAGTATGGGATGCAAAGGTAATTGCTTAAGCTTACCGTGCAGATCTTAAATATTACATGCACGAAAAAGTGCCACTTACCAACCCATCAGTATCTGGTGTCAGGCAGGGGATCTCTCAGCCTCGAGGGGTAACCTTGAGAGGCATCCCTGATCAAGGGGAGATCACCTCCAGATCCACTGCTATGCAGGAAGAGCTCAACGGACCCTGATGGCTACAGATATGTGTAGCGTAAACCGGTTGATTTGTAGTCAGGTTTCTGCTGTGTTTATACAGTTTCAGCCACTTGCCAGCCCAGTCTTCAGGCAAGCTGTTGGTTGTTTTGGGTTTGGTGCTGTGTTCTCACCAATAACACAACAACAGGATTTACTTCAGTAAGGCCTACTTGATGAGCATCTGCCTGGGCCAGAGCTCAGTTAGTTCAGACAGGAGTGCGTCCATCACACCTGCACAGGAGTGAAGGCTGTTCACAGAAAACCATCCTAGCTAAGAGAGGTTTATCAAATGAAAGCGTTCATTTGGTATGGTTATCATTACTGGTGTCGTGTTAATTCTTAGTTTTGGGACATGATTGGTTTCTGTGGGTTACCCATTCTAACATAAAGTGATTACCCCTGACCTTCTAGACTTAGACGACAGCATGTTTGCTAAGACTTCAACTCCAGAAGAATGGATTGCACAAGGAGACTACTACGCTAAACATCAGTTCTGGGAGGTAGGAGCAAATGTTTATCTGAAGCAATGGTTATTGCCTGTTCTGGAACCTTCTGGGCTTTTCCTTTCTATCTCTAAAATCATCTCTAAACCTTCAGTTGCTCGTAGCAGCCTGTCTCAGTTTGTGCTTTGTAGTTATATGGGTGTCTACAGACTACTTGCAAACAAATGGCAAGAAGTAAGCAGGGGCAGCAAGCCTGTTGTCTGTAATACTGAATTCACTCCTCAGAAATCTGCAGTTCAGTGAGGGAAAGACATTTTAACGTGCACAAATGAAAGATGGTTGAAAACCCCCAATTGTTGGCAACAACTGGAATTGACTGGAATTTGGGACTCTCAACCATGTGCAAAGTTAAGATTGGACGTTAGAAAATGGTTCTTCACTAATAGAGCAGTTGGTTGCAGGAACAGGCTCCCCAGGAAAGTGGTCACAGCACCACATTTGTCAGAGTGGAAGAGTCTGGGTGATGCTATTACTCCTCCTTGTGAGGAACAGGGAGTTGGCCTCAATGATCCTTATAAGTCCCTTCCAATTTGAGATACTCTATGATCCTGTGAAATGAAATTTTGGACACTTTTTTTGATCGTGGCAGAAGGAAAGGTTCCATTTTTGCTGATGGCAACGTGAGGTTTTTTGGATGGAAAACAGTTATTTATCACAAGGCAAAAATCAAAACAATCAGCTGCCACTGTACAGTCTTTATCTCCCTTGGCAAAAAGGCAGTTTCCTAAATGGACAGCAGAGTATTTAGATAAAAACCACACAGCTGGAAAAATCTCATTTTGCAATCTGAAGTGCATTAGTTCTATTATCTGCTATTTTGTTTCCTTTATGAACCCTCATCTTTGCTTGTCATTGCTACATTAAGAAGAAATTGGTGAATCCGGCGGTTCTAAGAGTGGTTTGCAGTGTGCAATTTCCAAACAGAAGCAAATACTAAATTAGTGGATAGATTAGAGAAATAATGGCGTTGCAGAATGAGCGAGGTGATAAGGAAACAAACCTTGCTACCAACAAGGTAGCTCCTGCTGTTTCTCTTCAGCTTATCACAGAAAGGGCCTGGTGTGGTAAAAGCATGAATAAAGGATCCACGCTTTTTGGTTGAACTTTGAATTGGTTCTCCTATTAGTAACAGAATTCATGCGGTAGATGCCTGGTGACTTCCCAATTAATGGTTGAGGACATCATCCAGATTCCATGTGCTGTTTCTTCTGCCAGCCTTCCAGGAGTGTTGCTTTTACTACCTCCATGTAAAACCTTTTAATTAAAACTCTAGTTGTGATGGTCACGTGTGGACTGACTTCAAAGCTTTTCTTTTTGTCTTACAAATAAGCTGCAGTGTTTTGCCTTTTTCTTCCTCCAGGCACCCTGCTAGTATTTCTGTTTTCCATCACAGTGACTGTAAAATTAAGGCTTACTTTTATGTGCTAAGCCATGGGCTGGATGCTGGGGTGTGAATGCTGTGTATGATTTCACCCCAGGTGGCAGCCAAATGTTACCAAAAGGGAGGAGCAGGCGAGAAGTCAAAACTGGCCCTGGCACACGATGCTGTTCTCAAAGTGCACTCCAAGAAAAGCAGCCCCAGGTAAGTGTCACTGCAGAGGAGTGAGTCCCAGTGTGCAGTTCCAGACCTCATGGAACGACTCTCACCACGGTTGTGGGACCACACTGGAGACATTGGGGAGCCACGCAGGTGAGGTGTCGCTACATCTGTGTCTGTGGGTTGCAAAAGAGATGAAAGAAATTGGGAAGTCTGGCTTCCACTGACAAAAAGTGGGCTTTGAGGTAAAATTCATGTTAGAGTCAATCTGAACTAAACAAGCAGGACTAGGTCTGAAGCAAAGGGGCAGATTTTGAGATGAGTCATTTAGTTCATGAGAAACAGCTCAAGGGTTTGACAGGGGAGCAAGTTTGCAGCTTCCTGAAGAGGCTGAAAAACTGCCTGGGACTTGTATCAAATAAGACAGGAAAACACTTCATGGGGAGGACTGTAAGTGAAGTAATTCCTTTTCATGCTGGGGAGGCTGAAAACTGGCAGTGATATCAGGAATAACTAGAGCAGAGCAAGCTAGCGCTGAAGGGAGAAGGGGGAAGCTCTGGAGAAATGTTATTACTGGATAAAATGAAAGGTTTACCTTTTTTAATTGCCTGTTTTGTATTAGTGGTCCTGGCTATAAGTAGGGTATCCATAGAATTTCATGATCATAGAGGATTTGTTGATGGGATTGAAAAAAACTTCAGTTGGCTGTCAACTGGGGTGCTTGTCAGCTAGATACAATCTGAGGAGAAGAAATGGGTTATCGTAAGTTGACAGAACATATGTCATAATGAAGCTGTGAAAGTGGAGGCTTTCTTTAGTAGAGGTATTAATGCCGGTGTACGAAGCATAGGTAAGATTCCTGTGAGCTGTACAATATTAACTGCTCTGTACAGTTCTGATGCTCCAGGCTCAAGGATGATGAATTCAGACTTGGTCTGGCAATGATACCAGAAAGGATGCACTTAAGAACAAATTTGATTGTTGTCTTTAATGGCATTGGGGCTAACCAGCAGATGGGAAGAAGGAGCAAGTTCAGCTAGAAAAGAGAAGCAGCACAGAACCACACTAAGTGTACCTGAATTTGAGAACTTAAAGCTTTTTACTGTCGAGCAGTGAGATTCTGGAACAGACTTCTGGACAGAACAGTGACAGCCCAAAATGTGGCTAATCCTAAGGTTGTACCTCATCACTTTATGTATGAAAAGGAGCGCATGATGTCAGTGTTGGTTGGATGCAGTGACAGGTCATGTGTTCCTAAATGTAATTTGGATGTAATTAGTGATTTTCTCTTTATTTTCCACAGGGAAAAGCAGATGGAATATATGACATTGGCTAAAACTTACTTGGAATGTGGAGAGCCAAAATTGTCACTAAAATGTCTGTTTCAGTCAAAGGAGTTCCGGCTTTGTGCAGAACTGTGTAAAAAGTTAGGAAAGGTATGAAGTCCTCTAAACTGTCCTCTCCTTATCCCTTTCCTTTTCCTGCAGCCTTTTTCCCCTCATATTACTCACAAGGTAATAGTATTTTTCTATGACATGGTAGTAGATGAATTAAACCGGGTCTTTAAGCTGGACTGCTCAAGGGAAAGCACTTGTCACAGGATAGCCAGAAGAGAAATGACGAGGACAAGGATGCACTTACACAGTTGAGGTTTATTTCTTCAGCTTTCCTCAAATGTCACCATCAGTAACTTCTGCTTCGCAGTCGAAAGTTAATTAGTGACGGATTTCATGGAGCTGTGAAGAGCTAACCTGTTACTTCATCCAAGACTGTGACGATAGTGAAACTTCACTGATTACAGCCACCTCCATGGAATCGTGATGCTTGTAAGGGCTAGCGGTTATTTTCCAAGTGCTTAACATTTTTATTTGCAGTGCATTTCTGCTAAAAGGAAGTGAAGCGATTGTTCCCAGCTATGTATGGTTTCAGAGACAAAGTTAGGGCTGCATCCATAACTGTTTCAACTTAATTCTGATGATCCTGAGTAATTTGCAAGTCAACAGAAGCATATGTGGTGTTCTTTAACAACAGGCAGAGCTGGGTGAATGAAAAGTACTTTGGAAGTGTTGTATAATACCTTTAAT
This sequence comes from Poicephalus gulielmi, assembly GCA_026283885.1. Classification (NCBI taxonomy): domain Eukaryota; kingdom Metazoa; phylum Chordata; class Aves; order Psittaciformes; family Psittacidae; genus Poicephalus; species Poicephalus gulielmi. The sequence goes on from JANEXQ010059942.1 coordinate 5,850, forward strand.
TTTCCATTCTGGTTTTTTTCAGACGCAGGTATTTTGAAGGTTTCGGTTCAGTTTTAGTGATGCTTACTTTAATGTGTATTTGATTGCATTCAGATACTTTAATTGCATTTTATTAAAGTGTGTTTCTCCATGAGACACCTACATGATGGAATTAGTAAATTCATTCTATTTGTGGAGTTTTGACTACTTAGAGCGCTTCAGTTTCATTACTGACTTCTGCATTGCAGATGAAAGATGCTGCACTTTACTATCAGAAATGCCAGTGCTACAGAGAGGCATCCGAATGTTATGAACAAATTGAGGAGTTTGATCTTGCAATTAAAATGTATTGTCAGGAAGAACTCTATGAAGAAGCAGCAAAGGCAGTTGAGAGGTATGTCTAGCAAGTTGGTGTTGGAATACAATTCTCTTTTCCATTTCCAAATTCCAGATGACACAGTTGGCTCACCTCAGATTGTCACAGGAGTTTTGGCTGGTGACTTTGTGGTGTATGACGTTAAATTAACTTGGTCAGAATTCTCACTTGGGTAATGATAACACAGTGGGAGCATCCACTGCATTCTACTGCAGCATTCTGCTGCATCCACAGGTGGAGCAGTGACTAGCTTCATTTCCCTGGGATGTTTTTCCAGTCTCTATTTACTAGTTGTGCAAGTTCTCCTTCAGCCAGTCCTCTGAACTAGGTTCTTATGTTAAATGCAACAAACATATTGATTAGAAGCATTGAACACTTCCCTTTTAAGACTGAAATAGTAACAGATTTAGCTTAGTGCCACCTACTGCCACTTAAGCAGTATATGCCATTAGATGTATGGTACATAATGCAGCAGTCATTGTGGCAAATGACCTGTTTGTCTGTCAATCAAAATCCATGTAGAGAGCAAAGAACAGTAATTTAAATGAGCAGCTTGGGCTGCCTGTCTGACACATTCTTGGTTCCAGTCTCTGAGATGAACTTTTCCATACTGTCTCCCCTGTGCTGGCCTAGGGCAGTTAAGAACTGCCTCTCACTGTGCTTGATAAACTGATTTTATTAGTAGCCCTTTGACAGAACTTTGCATCTGGCACAGTCCCTGTGACCTCGTTAGCACATTCTTGCATAAAGGGTACATTAATTCCACCTAAATTACACTTCTAAAGCATATATACACCAATTAGAATTCTAGCAAGGCCTGTAGTTATGCACCTTCCCTGAAATCCTTTGTGATGTCCTTTTAATAATGGCAACTGGTTTTTGAAGGTTTAAAGCTTGTTTAATATGTAAAGATAGTTTGATCCAAAAATTCAAGCATTAAAGACACCAAATAACCATGTTTTAAATCAGCCTCCCCAGATCATTCCTGCGAATTCATCAGCAAAGGTACCAAAATTTGCACTCCCACATTCGTCATGAAAATATGATAATGAAAGGCTAATGATAATTTACTCACCCATCAGGAGAAATATTACTCATTCTCAGCATGCAGGGGAAAATAGTCTTGCAGGAATGGCTTAGGGGATATCTTAATAACTTCACAGCAGCCAGTAATAAGAACTGAGTGGTTTAAAGTGCTTGTTTGGAGGGATGCAAGCCAGGTACTTTGCTCAGGCACTCGATAAGCAGCACAGTGTATATAGGTACGTGTGACAGAATTGAAAGAGTCCTCTAAACTGAGTGGTTTATGTAAATTTTACAGACTATTATCCATACTGGCCTTGGGGAATTCATTGAAATTTGCATTTATTTCAGTCTGGCTTTTGTTCCTTTAAACAACCATTCTAGATTGAGGTTTACTTTAATAAACAGAACATTACCAGTGGCAAAATGTGGTTAAAATAATTTGTACAGTGATTTGACAGCATGGAGAAAGATTCCCTGATGCTATAAAAACCTCGTGATCCTCTTTGTACCAGAAATTGTCATGATCTTGCTTCAGACAGCCTTACGCTGTAACTTGGTTTTTTCGGTAGATCTTTTAAGATGATGTGATTGTTTTTCTTGCCTGACAGACATCACTTAAAATACTTGGCCTTTTGGGAGAAAGAGCTTCTGGGGACGGCTATTTCGTAGCATCATAGAATGGTTGAGGTTGGAAAAGACCTTTAAGATCGTTGGGTCCAACTGCTAACCCAGCACTGCCAAGGCCACCACTAAACCATGTCCCTAAGTGCCATGTCTACAAGTCTTTTAAATACCTCCAGGGATGGTAACTGCTTGTTTAATGCTTCAGCGGCTTTTAAAAACTGAAGTGGGTTTTTCTTGCCTAGGTTAGTCATCCATGGTAGTAAATTGATGTATCTGTTATTTCAGATATGAAGAGATGTTGAACACAAAAGGACAGATGGTTTCCAAACTCTCATGTACAGCAAATCAGTTGTATTTGGAAGCAGCTGCGAAGTACCTGAGTATGAACAGAACTGAGGAAATGATGCGAGTCCTCTCAAAACTCGACATGGAGGATCAGCTCGAGTTCCTGAAGTCTCGCGGCTGCCTGCGCCAAACAGCAGACTTACTGAAAAGGGAGGGTCGAGAGGAGGAAGCTGCCAAGTTAATGAAGCAGCATGGGTTTGCTCTGGAAGCAGCTAACCTCACGGCAATAAAAGAGTTCCGTGCATCGTGTTTGCTTGCTGCAGCTCGCGCCGGTATCGCTCGCTGTTCGGAATCGGACCCGGTGGGAATAGAGCTCATCCTAAAAGAAGCCCTCGAACTTTCTGAGCAAACTAAGCAGACGTCGGGCATTGCTGAGGCTGTGTTCTTGCAGGGGGTTCTGAAGGGAGACTTCACAAAGCTGAGCAGCGCCTACTGTCAGTTCCTGTCTCTGAATCATGCCGCTGGTGCCGTGGAAGCTCTCTTTGCATTATCTCGCTGCAGCGCCCCTTGCCAGAACATCCTTTTTATGGCAACACGTGGCTTGATGGCTCTTCTGAATCTGGTCAGGAGTTTGAAGAAAGCAGCCACCAATGCAGAGAAAGATATGGTGAAGTTATGCTTTTCTTACTTTGGGATTGTCCCAACAGGTGACAGTTGCCTGGTGTCCCAAAATGAAGGTGAACCCATTTTCAGGTTTTTGTCAGGCAAATCATATCTAAAAGAGACGAAGACAAAAGGTGGCTTCTCAGTAAGCACAGAGGAGGTAAAATCAGCTTTGAAGTGGCACTTGTTAAGCAGATTGTGCTCAATCACCCATGAGTTACTGAACAAGCATTATCCTGATATTTGTATGAAGTTCATTGTTGGCTTGAACTGTGAAGATAAAGCCTGTAAGGATTACCATAAGCCCTTGTTGCGCCATGAAGCAAAGACAATAATTCAGTGTAAAATGCATCTGGTGGCAATAAATGGCCTGCTATTGGAAGCCGCATGTGTTTTCCCTAAAGAGCTACTTAATCAGTGCAAAGGCTTTGCAGACATTTTGAATGCTGACAAATATGCATCGTGTAAAGCCCTCTTGGATATATTTTTTCCTAGCCATTTCCATTTGAGAATACTGTCTGAGAACCCAAAGGCATGCAAAGAAATACTGGAGTTCAGTAACATCATTTCCAAACCCTGTAGAGCAATGTTGAAGGCGTACCTCATGTTTAAGTTTAAAAATGAAGAGACTGCAGCCAGAAGAGAATCCACTGACTTGTGGCTACATGTCATGCAAGTCCTCATCTTATCCTCGGGATATCCTGAGGAGTTTGAGAAACTCCTGTTTAAGGAAGAGGATGATTATAACAAAGAGCTCAACCTTGCTTTGGCAAAGGCAAAAAACTCCCCAAAGGGGAAAGGCCAAGGGGGAAAGGTCAAAGGAATAGAGGGCAGATACGGTATGTTGCTACCTGACAAAAATGCTGAGAACGGGGGAAGAACACACTTGTGCTTCATTCGCCTCCTTGAAAACTCACTGGAGCAATTCTATGTTCACAAGAACCCGGAAAACTGTAAAAGGTTTTTTTTCCGGTTTATGAATGTCCTGGTCAAGAAGTGCACGAGGTACCTGATTCCAAGCATAGGAAACACAGTGATGTTGTTGGAATTCCAGTATATTCTCTGTTGCGCTGTCCTGATGCGTCTGTCCAAGAACATTACTCTCTGCTTTCCAAAGAGCTACCTTGCTCTTCTTCATTACTGGGAGTTCTTGTTCAAAAGCAAGGACCGTAACAAAGAACCTAGAGACACATTTTCTATTATACAGGAGTACAGGCCAAAGGACACCTATGTGGCTGTACAGAAGTTCTTGTTTCATCTCTATTATCTTGCAGAGGTTTTGTGTGGAGTTCATGGGAGGTTCAGTGTCCTTCTGGATGCTTTTGAGGACCCTGACTGTATAACTTCAGGGGAGGCTGAGCGAACCGTAGTGCTGTGCTTAGTGATGCTACTGAATGCTGACCAGGTGCAGAGCTTGAAATACAAATCCCATTTACACCGCCACTTCCCTGAAATCAATGTGATGCTGAAATCTCAGCACTCTCCCTCTAAAGTGCCTAAAAGATTGCTGAGGGTTGTGGAACAAGTGAGTGATGCTACACACGTCAGAGAAATCGCTGTGGGCCTGCAAGAGCTGCTGACAGAGCGAGATGAAGAGTACTTGGTGGACTGCCGATGGAGGTGGGACTCTGCATACACTCAGGGGCATCCACCCATACGGGGCATCCTGTACGAAAACATAAACCTCGACAGGTTTGTGACCTCCTTGGATAAGACAGAGTATGCTGATGAGCTAGAAAAGGAACTTGAAAGGGTTCATTGCCTAGAGGACCAGAAGGATCCCCTGGAAGTCATTGCACTCAGCAAGCAGCAGAAGCAGGAGCAGAAAGCATCTGCTCAGCGCCAGCTGCGTCGTGTGTTCCATATCATTTACCTGTGTGTGAAGTGGAAGAGGAAGGCCTGCTCCAAAGCTGAGCCTGTTGGGGTGGAAGGGGAGGAATTTTTATCAGAGATCTTTAAAAAAGCAGATATCGACCAAACACAGTGTGACCTCTGCGGGGTCAGGTTTATCCAGAGCAACGAGAGCTATTTCAGCCGGTCAGAAAGCATGGAGGCAGACCCTTCTGAACCTGTGACACCAACAGAAATCAGCAGAGAAGAAAAGCTACATGCAGAAGGAGATGTGAGTTCTATGGCCTGTGAGGCTTACATAGAGCACAGAAACACAGAGGAACACAGGAGTAACAGTGCTGCCTACAAATACTACGCCGACTTTTTCAGGAGGAAGATAGATCCGATAATACGTGATGGACTGGAAGTAGTGGGGGCCATTATTGAACAGAGTTACACCCAAGGCCATTTGGCGTATAAAGAAGGTTCCAACTTACGCCAGAGAAAAATCAAAGAGAATATTAAGAAGATTTCAGATGCAGTAGAGGAAATATATGAGAAAAAAGCCTGGGCTAAAGGTAGGAACTTTGATGTGTCGTTTGTGGCCAAACTTCCAGACCTGGCAAAGCTCAGTTTGAGGATCTTAATGTGGCCAAGAGAAAGGTATTTCAGGTAGCTGAGGAAAAGAACTGAGACAGTTGAATATATCAAATACATTCTGACCTCTTCCAAACACAAAGTAATCCATCAGATAGTACAAGTTAAGTGAATAGTGATGAATTTCAGTAAAGTGAGTTTTACCTACATGAGCAGATGTGCCGTGTCCTCTGAATTTATCCAGCCTTACAGCAGCGTGTTACATTAGCCCAGGTAATCTTTGCTTGTTTTTCTACTGTTTCCTACTTATTTCGTTCTGCCAGCCATAGTGATTGGGATATGCAGGGGTAGAGCGTTGGGAGTACTTGGAGTCTTTGGTGAAGGATACCTCTGACTAGTCTGCCCTTGGACTTGTAATTTTGCTAGGGCTGAACAGAAGTGGATACTTGACTACAGATCTGTGGGCTGTCAGACACTCAAAGGCAGCCCTGGTATTCAGTCCAGTAAATTACGCTACTCAGGAGATACACATTTTGAGTATCTTTTTTTCACCCATATACTTAAGCATTAATCTAAGCTGATTTTTGCGAGCAGAATTGAATGACTGAGCGGCCTAGGAGCACAACTGTTTGGAGTATTTGCTGTGGGAAAGTGACATCTTAAATCAAAACATTGTTACTGGCTGTAGTTGCAGAAATCTACCATCCCCATCACGTTATCACTTTGCCTGTGATGTCTGACAGGAGTGAAAAGCTGTAATACTTCAGCTCTGATTAATGAGCCATGGTAAATTTGTACCTAAACGTTAGGTTGTGATCTTTATGTGTAAGCTTTACCTTTACTCCTAGTGGAAAGCTTTATCAGATGAACGAATACTGTAAAGTTTTGCTTATTATTTAGTTGGCTTTCTGGTCAGTGAGCCATGCTAGTGATGAATGTGATGGATGTTGTAAGCTTAATTAAGTAATAGTTGACTTTGTTATGACAGTTGCTTGATAATTGTCACCTTGTTCCTCCACTTGGTGAAAATGCATTTACAGCAATTATTTGCCTTTGAGGTTACTTTTTCCTCACTTTATGACAAGCATTCTTCAAGTCCCTGATGGTGCAGTTAAGGAAAGGCTGCAGCATCTTGGGGCGATGTTTGACTTTGACTTGTGTAATTTCTGAAGGAGAATGAAAACCAGGAACTTTAATACCCCCAAAACAGATTAACCGGGATATTTTCAGGATATTACCTTAAAAGGAACAACACAAGGATGCAGAGCTTCTCCTCTGCTAGTGCTAATAAGGTTAATTGGAATGGGGAGGAATACGTCCAGCACCCTTATCCCTGCTAGTGCATTTCCCTGCACGTGAGATCAGTGGTGACTGAGACTTCTTGCTTTGCGGCAGCATCACAAAGAGAGCTCTGAGTAACTTCGTTTTGTGCTTGGCTTTTAGCTGCTGTCCATCTCTTGGCTAGTTCTTACACAATGTTAACTGTGCTCCATTTCAGCTGAAGAAACAGTAACCAAACACGCCAGCAAATTGGTTGCCACCATTGATGAGGCTCATAAGTGGCTGAAGAAAATGGACTCTCATCAGATAAAAGAAGAAGGTATGTTTTCAAATTACACAGGTTTCCAACAGATTTCCTATGTAAAAATTAATTACTAGTGCAGCAAGTGGCTTGGCAGTCCCTGCTTCCTAGCAGAGCTCTTAAATACTTGTCAAATTAAGCCCAATGCTTCTTAAACATGATTATATGTTATATATGAAGCTATATTGCTGACATAAAAGAGGAATGACATAGCTTGGCGTGCTATCAAGAGGAAAAGGTGTTGGGGTTTCCCATGCTTCATTCCTTTCTTGTTTTTAATGCAGGCTTTGTGCATGATAGAGACTTGGAAAATGAAGTGGAAGATGAAAGCATGGCTTTTGAAGAACTTGTCTATAAAAAACCCTCCAGAAAAAAAGGAAGATGTGGGAAATGGTGATGAGAAGCAACATGCAGGTGGCTGTTCTGTCCTCCTAACAGTCTAGTGTTAGAATTAAAAGCAAAATAGAGGGCTGGAGCCAGAAATGGGAAGAGTCTCTAAAAAAAAGAGCAATTTATGCTATTGTGTTTATGTCACTTGTATTCTGTCAGAATAATTACCTGTGTGCTGATGATGTAGTTGTTAAGGCAAATTTCCTGTCAAACCTGTATGGTAGCTTGAAAGTAGCAAAAAGCCAAAGAAGCAGCAAGTAGGAAGAAATAAGAACATTTCTGCCTTACCTCAGGGTATTTTCCCACTCTGTCTTCTTTTCCTTCTTCCCTCTTACTTTACATCATCATTCTTCTGAGTTGGAACACTCAGAACAATAGGATAGTTTCTCTGATTTTAAGAGGTTTTAATCAGTGTTTTTAGGTTACCGTTGTAAACCAGCTGTGTTCTGAGTCTTTCTAGCTTTGGAAACTCTTGAGTCTTCAGGTGAGATACTTGCAGTATCTCTCTTCTATTTTTATAGGCAAAACCAGTAATTTCTTAACACATTCCTATTTTTGTCAGTGTACATACTTCTAACTGGCTTAGTATGAATGTTACGGACTGTCCTCTATTTCATCAAGTTTTGATATGAACTGTTTCCTGTACATATTGAAATACAGATAATCTGTCTTTAAAAGAATATTGGCATTTTAAGTGTTTTGTAAGGTTTAATTGATAAAAGGCTTTTTGTAATGTATAATAATGTTTTTATAAAACCTGTAAGGTTTTTTAAATCACTTGAATCTTGTCTTATGTTTTGAATGCTTCCTGAAAGCTGTATGTGACTGCCTGCATCAGTGAGCGCACAGGTTGCGTCCAGAGTATCACATCATACTGATGCCGGTTTACTTCTGGGATTTTAGTGGCTCCAACATAATGGAGTGTCCTGGTTTGGGCTGGGATAGACTTCATTTTCTTCCTAGTAGCTGGTACAGTGCTGTGTTTGGGATTTAGTATGAGAATGATACTGATAACACAGCTATGTTTTAGTTGTTGCTGGTTGGTGTTTATCCTGATCAAGGACTTTTCAGTCTCTCATGCTCTTCCCAAGAAGCCAAGAGGGAGCATAGCCAGCACAGCTGACCCCAGCTACCCAAAGGGATATTCTGTATCATAGAACATCATCTCGATATAGAAACTGGAAGTGGGGGGTTGACTGGAAGGCACTGAGAGCCCCGAGAAGCTGTGGCTGCCCCATCCCTGGCAGTGTTCAAGGCCAGGTTGGACACAGGGGCTTGGAGCAAGCTGC